>WAAB01001446.1:241443-302366 GCA_013389865.1 Piaya cayana | reverse complement strand
GAACACGGGTTTGGCTTTCTCCTGAGCTGCTAGGATCTCCTTTTTGAAGAGCTCCCAGCCCTCATCGGCTCCCTTGCCCTTAAGTACTGTCTCCCATGAGACTTTGCCAACCAGCCTTCTGAAGAGTTCAAAGTCTGCCCTCTGGAAATTTAATGCTACTGTCCTGCTAACCACCCTCTTCACTTCGCCTAGAACAGAAAACCCTATCATCTCCTCCGGTCTCTTATGTTACTAGTTCTGTACCGCACTCAGCACACTCAGAACAATGGCACCAGCACCACTGCAGCCATTACTTTGCTTTCAGTCTCTGCTACAGTCAACCCAGTAAGGCTAAGATGCTTCCTTGGTCCGTTCTTCATGAGCTCCAAGATCTGGAAGCCACTGATCAGGCTGTGTGAGGTGCCCAGAAAAGCTGTGAATGGAAAGTGACCCAGTGGGGAGCGACACCTCCAGCGCAATACATGACACAAGATTTTTCCATTGCAGGTATTTAACCTCTCCCATGGGAAAACTGAGTCTGCAAGTCATGGGAAAGCACAGAAATGCATTTCTAATGATGGCCTTAAAACACTAGTAGGGCTATGGCAGCAACCCAGTTTCCACTGCTGCACTACCAGCTCAAACCAATAAGCAGACTTACAGTTTTAAAACGAAGCAGAAAAATACACAGACAAGAATAGTGGTTTTGAGGCTGCTTCATCTACTTGGTATCTGCAATTTTTGCTTCTACCTGAGCATTTCTGTTGAGACCAGTTTCCTCCCTTTGCAGCAGATTCAACTGAAGAGCAATCCTTCAGAAAATGGAATGGTTTTAGCTGTGGGCCAGCTGCTTCTGTAACCCAGCCTGACCTGAATTGAAGTTTATACATGCTTGATACCTCTGACAAAATCTACTAGTTAAAATACTTCAAAAGAGTCACTTCATACAGGAGGTGGAACAGCTGAGAAGACTGTGTTCTCTGCACATATTGCTAAATTCTTACAAGGCATCTTAGGGTGGAGATGATTGTTAAAAACAACCCAACAAATCCAACCCCTTTCACCACATTCAAGACAGCTCAGAAAAATAAGCAGAGGGCTT
Organism: Piaya cayana; assembly: GCA_013389865.1. Taxonomy (NCBI): domain Eukaryota; kingdom Metazoa; phylum Chordata; class Aves; order Cuculiformes; family Coccyzidae; genus Piaya; species Piaya cayana. Next base: position 301,285 of record WAAB01001446.1, on the reverse strand, counting down.
AATCTATCCTTTCTACTGTTTTTTCCCAGTCTATGATGGAGCAGTAGCTTGGAATATAGGCCAGGGTGTGTGCTATTGTGTGCATACTACAAGAAATTCTTGAAACAAACTGCTCAAGCCCTTGTATGGAAAGGACTTCACTAGGTTATGAAGAGAGAGACTTCACATTCATTAAACATTAAAGGAAATGTTCTAACTTACAGAACTGTACATTAATGTTCAGCAATGTAAGGTGTTTAATTGCCTGTTGCTTTCTCACCATAAATTACTACCAGCAGGTAATGGAAAACCTTCCTCCACACCTGTTTATGCACCTCACTCTCACCTCATACATCCACGCTGGACAGAAACAGCAAGGCAGCCTGGAGTTGTCTAACATTCATACAAATGGGTGTGTATTCAGAAAGGAATGATCATTCAAGAAAATCACACATTTGAGTAGCTCACTACATATGCAGCACTGCAAAGGTTTTATGACTGCATAAAACTGAATTTAATAACTAGCCAGTACAGGCTGAAGACGTCCTGTAATGACCCAATACAGCAGCAGAATAGGACACAGACATTAATCCCTGCTGTCTGCAGCTGAACAATATCCACATCTACACTTTCCTCCATGTCCCCTTGAAGCCCAGCCCTGACTCATACCAACCAGCGCCCGGCTTCACTGCTCTGCAAAGTCAGGTGCAGAATCCTCTTATGGGGCACAAGAGCAAGCAGATTGTGAGGAAGAGCGCTAACTCCGAACCAGGATGAAGAAAAAGCACTGCAAAAACTCTGTATAGGTGCCCTCCTGCTGCACAACCAAACAAAATATTGATTCAGTCCAAAGATGAGGCTAAAACCCACAGGCTGTGCAAACCGTGAACCCACAGGTCTGGCAGCTGCTACTTGGCTGACTCCACTTCGGTTTCAAGAAGCATTTTCAAACCTTCCCTTTTGGAGATCTACAACACTGAGGTTAAAAAAAAAAGCAAACCCACCTATATTTAACGGTTGGACTCGATGATCTGGTGGGTCTCTTCCAACCTGGTGGTTCTATGACATCTCAAAACAGTCCCCTGATGTCACCTGGAGGATATGCCAAGTTTTCCCCAACATTCAGGAGTTCTCGTGGCTACTTTGGGTATTCTGCTGAAGAAATATTTCCCTGTGCTCTGCTTCTGCCTTCTCTCTTCAGCTACCAACCCCCCTTTATTTATAATTTCACATTTTCCCCTATTTAACATCACTGAAACCAGCTCTAGGCTGACATAGACTCCAGGCTTCCACTACTATGCTGCTCTCAGCGTGGAGACAATACCTGCTTGGCACGTCTCCCTCGGATCGCTGTTCCTGGGTGCCCCATGGGTGCATATTTGCCACACACCTTCAGAGCCCTGAATTTCTAGATAATGTGTCTTTGATGCAGACTTTGATACAAATTTGTGACATTTACGTATACTTGATCGTTCATCAATATTAAGTAAGATGAGAAAAGATTCCAAGGCACTGTGGCAAGGACACTGTGGCAGGCGCCTGCTCTTTTGTATCTGATGGGACCCGTGGGAAATAACACCTACAAGGTGAGGAGGGGTCATTTACAGGAGAAAAACTTGGGTTGATGGCATCCAGGTTAGCACATAGCAGCCTTAAAATATTACACAACAAATAAGCAAAAAAAAAAAAAGAAGGAAAAAACCAAAAACATAACTACAGCTAATTGCAAGAAGCAATCCGCAAATTCTGACTTTGAGCAGCATCTGCCTGAGTCCAGACTTCAATATGACTTCCTAATTCTGGAAGCCCCTTGTCCAGCCTTTAGAAGTAAAATGATGTGTTAGTGATGCTCCAGCCAGGTTTGCTACAAGGCTTTTATCTTCTGCCTAGGGCTAAGCACTGATAAATTTTTCTATCCAGCCTGCAACCTCTTACAGTTTCTAAATCTAGTTCTGTCTCCATCACTGCAATGTGATTTTAACTCACTAGCCTCTGCAGCTAACGGCAGCTTGTAACCCATAGCAGGTTTTTATATGGCAGCATGATGACTCTGAACAAAGCCTTTTTTGTGCTTTTTCAGCTAACCCTGCAAATACCACTGAGAGAGTACAGAAGCTCTGGAAATTCCAAGAAACAAGATAATATGAAAAAAGGCCTGAAAAATGTTTGATTAACATTTATGCAGAATAAACTGGAGTTCTCAGGTAATTGTCAGTAGGTCACAGTAAATACTACAGTGAAACCATGCTCTACTGAAAATCATTTGATACTGAAGACAAACCTTAATTCAATGCTACATCACGCTGCTACTCACACACTCGATTTCAACAGCAGCTGGTTCCTCCCCAGGAAAGGGCACTGCCTGCTTTGTGGGGTGGAAATCAATGGAGTGATCTCTTCATGGCTGAGCAGCTAACACAACCCAGTGCATTTGCCCTCCAAGCTTGGAAGGCCTCCAGAAGGCAGTGAGAGGGAAGACAGGTAATAAGCTTCAATGTGGCTGTAAAACACAAACAGAGCTGTGAGCTGGGACCAGTGTTGAGCCAGCACCAAGCCCAGCCTCCAGCAGTGCTGCCACTGGGGTCCCTCTGGAGCAGAACACCCAGAAGGCTGAGCAGGCACCCAGCCCCAGCCTGCCTGCACCCACAGCCCTCAGGGATGCTCTGCAGGGACCACCTCACCTTCCTGAAGGCTGCCCTCTATGCCGGTGCTATATCCAGGCTGTCAGCACAGTTCAAAAACACGCAAAAAAAATGAATGTTGGGTATCTTACCAAGGTAAATGCAACATCCCCTGCCAAAAGCAGCCAATTAATGTACAGAGAATTTCTCTCTCAGTTGTCTGCTGAGACATTTACACTTTCTACCCAGTAGCCATTACCATGCATTATTCACAGGAGGAATAAAACTACTTGAGTTGGCCCACAGGTATTCATAACCTGCTGATGCCCTGGCATACTTGCAGAGGTAGGCTTCCGAGGCTGGCGACAACAACTTTAAGTGGGATAATGAGGCAGGTCACTTGAAAAAGAAGGAAAAACTACTTGTCAGAGTCAAAAACCAAGGTGATATTTCAATCTGAGTTTCACTACCCTGAACCGGAAGATACTTTTTAGATATAAAACCAAAACAAGAAGCCAGAATCCCAAATGCTTTCCCAAAGGATTAATTAAGGCATCCTTCTCGCAGATCTCAGTCAGAACATCTGGCTGGAAACTAAGGAACAGCAACTGTTTACCCCATTAAAGCTAAGAGGTAAGAAAGAACAGCCTCCTAGAGCTTTCCACAAATCCAGAGAAGATAAACACCTTCATTACAAAGCATGGCCTTCTCTAGTTTTACTGACAGAGACGGAAAGTGTCAGAAAATGGGAGCTGCAAAATCTAGCCTATGACTGACAATTAAACATTGAGCAGGGCAAACCTCTGGGCACCAGTGCCCTCCCCACTGATTTGTAGAAACCCTTCTCACATGAATGAGCCATCCCCATGGTTTTAATGCCTGTGTATGCCTTTGACAAAGGAGCCCTTACAGGATGTTGTGAAGCCATCACAGTTCCAGCCTCACCTGCCTCGAAATCTGGTGGGACTCCAGAGGACTGCAGACAGATCTGTGCACCCGTGGTTGCTTGCATGTCCTCCCCAGGGACACCCCTGTGGGGTCATGAGGGGTCACCCATGCAGCCCCCATAGGCTAGGGAGCCTCCTGGATGCCACAATGCATCAGGTACCATCCCCTTGGCCTGAACTCACTCACACAAACAGCACGTGTCCTGTTTCTGCAAGCACCAGATACATGCTAGGCCCTTGTGTGGATGCCCTGGAACTCTCTGGCTTTGCTGTGCACTGTGGGCTGGGGCACAGTGACACATACCTCAGCTACGCTGGTAGATGGAAGCGAGATCAGAATCAAGTATTCCCTACATGAAAGGTATGACATAAAACCAAAGGGCTATTCACGTCACTGGCCCGTCTCCCTAATTAAAAGCTGCACGACTCTGAGCTGGGCTTAAGTGTGCTATCAATCCTCCCGACACAATGTGCCTGCAAAGACGTTTGCAGAACGTGTCTGATGCTGCTGAGGGCTTTGTTTCCCCTGCGCCTCCTCCTCCAAGCATAAAAAGCTGCAATTGAAAAGTCCCAGTCCTCGGAGGGAGTGCTGGTTTTTATCAGATGGTAACTATGAGTACATCATGAAATCATTTAATAGTTCTCATTAAACACGTTGCTGGAGAGGAGCCTGATCTATGAACGGTATGCCATGGGTATAAATAAGCTGCACTTCACTTGTAACACAGCTGGTAAAAAAAATTAATGTTTTGTTTTCCATAACCTTTGTACTCTCCCTTCCTCAGCTACTATGGCAAAGCTCGATTGTTCTCAGGAAGAGGACATATGTCTGAACACCTCGCAAGGGTTCGACCCAACAGCACACAGGCAGGCTCCCCAAATCAGCCCCGTGCTCTGGCTTTCCCAAAGCCATTAACCTTCCATGTGGATAGACCTTCCCATTTAAAAACAAAACCCCAAAGTGCTTACAAGCAGACTTTCCTCTTGCATTTGTGTTGGAAGTGCTGTTGGAACAGTGGATCCTGGTGAGTTCAGATCCAAGAAATACTGATATATTTAGCACTGCTGCATAACTTTCCAACTTTCAAAGCCCAGTATTTCTTTTTCTTTTGTGCCCAGGGAACAGGACAAAGCCACTCAAACCAGATAAACATCCACCTTCAGAAGAGAGGAAATATGAGGCCACTGTGACACAGATCAGTGGCCAGGGACAGTTTCTGATGCTTATATTAACCATGGCACCTAATCCTAAGCAAATGCTTTATCAGCTGCATGATGCTTTTTTCAAAAGACCTTTTATTGCCAGCACAAGGTGTACACTGTGTGTGCAATTCAGCACAGCAAAACCTGCACAGTCAGAGCAGACAGATGCTGAGGAGTCATAGGAGAGAGTCGATTTACACAAAGACAGAGGGAAAGGCTTCATAATCATATTGTTCACATCTGGAATTTGCAGGGATGATAATTTTATAACCCTCTCCTTACAGTTCTGAATGCAAGTCTCCTTCACTTTTGAGCCTAAGTGATGTTTCATTGCTGCTACAGGGCTGCAAGCAACATCCTTATGCGTCTGACAGTTTGTGTGACCCTGAGACTGCACAAAATGTTGTGAAAAAAGAGAGTGGGAAGCTTGCAGAGCCAGTGAGGCACATATGGGCACTTGTATTTCACAGGTATTAAAAAGTGAAGTCCTAAAATAAAAAATGGAAAACCCAGTTTCAGTTTACTTCTGCTCAGAGCAAGTCCCTTTGTATTTCATTAAAAGACCTTGGTTGCTTTTACGGTATATATGAGCCTTTCTTCATAAAAGTCACTTTCAGGTGACTTTATATATTTCTTTTCTGGTTGAAACCAAGAAACCTCTTGCTCAGCCAACCAGTTTTCATGTGTACAGAATACATCAGGCTGTAAAAAAAAAAAAGCAAGGAGATTCTCAGGCAGGAGGTCTCAAAGCACTGAGACAGCCGAAAACAAAACAATGAGGAAATCACCTCCAATCAGAGCAGGAAATGTGGAAAATATTAATCTCTTTTAAGACTAATATTTTTACATTTCCACACACATAGCCCCAGCATGGTCACAGCTGCCTGCATATTCCAGGCACTGACTTTGTGCATGGACTAATTCTGCCTAAAACCAAACTGTAGCTATCATCAAGCTTAGCTTAGCCACGTATCTGGAATCTGAACCTGGAGAAATTAAGAGTTAATTAGGAGACAACACAGATTTTGGCAACAGCTATTGCATTTTAAACATTCCAAAGTAATTGTTAATGCACAAAGAAAGTGGAATAGAGGAGAATTTTCCTCAGGTTGGAGCAGTGTCCATCTTTACTTCAACAGCCATGGAAGAGCTGGCCTCACTCTCACAGGCCCTACACAGATGTTGGCACCATCCCCAAAACACGGAGACCCACAGGCACAAATCTACATTAGCATTTACGTTACACATTTTGAATGCCTGTTTCTCTATTGATGAAGAAAATGAATATTCAGTTATCTTCCTTTAAAATGATACATAAAGCAGGAAGACAATTTATTTCAACAAGAAAAACTCATTGGTCTAATTTGTAGGGCATATTTATTCATTAAACACATTTTTGCTGGGCCTGGTGATGGGTTAAGATGAATCTGACCTAAAGAGTCTGGCTATTCTCTCCAACTAGTTCCTGTCTTGATAATTAAGAGGAATTTAATTACTTGGCATTTAGTTAGGCAAAAATGTATCAATTTTGCAACAGTCATTAACTCTAGGGCTTCCACTGAGCCACAGTGACTCCATAGTTGATCTTGAGTTGAACCAGCTCAAAATACCATTTTTCCTAGTATGAACCCATGTTTCATTTTATTGCTATTGGGGTTTATGAGAGAGTCTGGGAAGCAAGGAAGAACATGGAGAATGCACTCTTGCCCCATGCTGGCCTGGTGCACGACCAGGCCAGTATGTCACTTTGCTTTGTGTTGGTTTCTCCTTCCTTTTTGTTCACCTACTCCTGTGCAACCCCCTGGACCAACAACAGATCAGCTAGTTGTCCTTGGACAGGGGGATGGAAGATGTTCCTGAGAGCAAGTTCTTACAGTCACGGCCCCTGAGGAACTGACCTGCTGTCAGGGATTAAAGGTAGTCAGCCATTCCTTGCTTACTGTAAATATTTTGCAGACAGTAATTACAGCCTACTGCAACCTTCCACCCTGGCAAAGCTCACTGTTCCTAAGACAAGGGCAAGAAAACTCTTACTGACTGCTTCTTCCAACACTTCCAGCTTCCCTTTGGAGTCCTGGAGATCCCCTTCCTCCAGACTCCAAAGGACGATGACCAACAGCCTGAATCCCTAAGGAAGCAGTGACTTTGGCTGACAAAAGATGTCCAACCCTTGCTCAAACAGGCCAAGCCTTTTCTTGCCCAACAAGTGAATCACAACAAGCAGCTACCTTGTCAGGCTATGAGACACAAGGGAAAATGCAGGAACATTAATGACAGAGCTGCTTTCTCACAATGGCCAGAAAGGACTTGGCTCCCAAGGCAGAGGAGACATCAGTGGTGTCAGTTAAATTGTAGAGGAGTAAAGCAAGCAGAAAAAATGCACCCACTTCAGGCATTACAGGAGCCTCTTTATTTCCCCTCAGAACCACTAACCTGCTCAATGGCTAATTCACCTTCCCATCTCAGCTCTCATTATCTATGAATGAATCCACACTGTGAGTCTGTGGGAAGATTTTACAGAGAAGGTGGCCTGGATGCCATGAGACTGCTAACGAGACCTTGAAGCAGAGACCTTGAGCAGAAAATATAAACACCAGCTAGTTTGGTGGGAACCACCACCAGCTACTGTCAACATAGCTAACTTTAGCATAACTTGATTTCTTAGCACACACGGTAGTTTAGCCAATAACATGTTAGCAATAGTCTTATGGACAGCTACCTTTAACCAATAACACACTGTAGTCACCCTCGTGGGGACAGAGGGATGTAATGAAATGGGGTATAGAGTAAAGTGGCTAAGCTGAATAAACATGCACCTGCTCACCGATCAGATGGATCTCTGCCTCTGCTTTGCAACATGAGTCCACTAGATTTTTCCAGACATAATGCGGAATCAGGATCTACCTTCAAGGTTGCACAGGTATGTAACTAAACAATGTTCTGTTCCATCTCTCTAAGAATGATAATAAAAGAAGGGAGCATCTATCTTTGCCTCAGATGGTAAAATAACCACCTATCTGCCTGCTGACCCACATATTCACTTATTTGTCCAAATCACAAACCACATGCAGAAAACAAATGTAACAAACACATTTACAAGCAACCAGAGGGAAGCACATCTGAGCATAACATGTAGGAGAATGTTCCATCAGTTCAGTGCCCGATACACAAATTACCCATGTGCCTACAGCATGGTCAGTGACTGTGATGGTACCCCAAGACATGACAATGAAAATCTTTCTTGCATTTATAAGTACACTGTGTATTTTGAGAGGCACACAATATGGGGGGTGAGCCTACTCCACCCTGATGACTCAAGATGTCTTGCACGTTCAAAATTCTTGCCCCTCTCAGTGTGCGTGGAGAACACGAGATAAGGGCCCCTGATCTTTCCTTCTTACCTACGAAGTACCTACAGACCCCAGCGATATCAACCTGCCCAAACTCTCCTGTCATTGTTTTTGTCCCAGAACAAGGAGTAGAGTGGGAGATGAATTTTCCTAGAGGTAAGCTCTCCGGGGCAAGATAAGCCCCAGACAAGGGCCTCTTGTCCTACCAGCTGTTGTGAAGTAACTCCAGATGACTACGCCTCTTGCTTCTGAGTAGGAAACCAATTTTGCCCCAAGCATTTTCTGCCGGCAGCCTCACTTGGTTCAGGGTTTAACTGAGCAAGAAGGAGACACAATGAGTAACTGCAAGGCTCTTGTAAATCAAAGGATAGAAAAGGGGTGGGGATATGGGAGATCCTCTGTCTCCTCCAGCAGACAGCATCAGTGTCAGACGTACAAAGGGGCACATCAAAACCCACCTTCTGAGGAGCCAGCACTGCCTGTGTCTTCTCTCACAGAAGGGAACAGCTGCCCACACGAGGGTAGCGGTAGCTTGGCAGGTCTGTTTTGCTCTTAGACATAACTCGATAAGGTTAACTGAGGGTGTTTTGCTAACTTGTGGTTCTCCTGAGACAGACTAGGAAGTAAGGGATGTCTGTTCAGTACAGCAAGGCAACATATGGAAGACAGAAGAATAGACCAAGATCTGGCAGGGGTTATGGAAAAAATGCAGACGCTTGTTCATTGCTTAGAGGTTAAGAAGAACATGAGGTGTGAAAGCACTCTGGATGCTTGCAAACACTCCCACTATTCACCCCAGCATCTCCTTGGGACTTGAAAGAATTCTGCAGTGCAAAAAAATGCTGTGGTCACCGATGAGTGGGCTCAATGACTGAACAGCTAGCAAAGGAAGCCCATGCATGCCCAGGCTGGAATGAAGAAAATTCTAATGCAAATATGCTAAAGTATCACTTACAGAAGTCAAGTCCCCTGGGGAGTGGCAGAAAGAACATTTGCCAACACGGTGATTTCTGGGAGTTAACCTTGTGCCCAAAGGAGAACAGACTGATGCTACCAACCCCCGGCAGCACAGTAAAGGCAGTAAAGCCCAAATGAACAATTGAACTACAAGTCTGAGATGACCCCACTTTCATGTGAAATACAGAAGAGCAACACCCTGCAGTAAAGGCAGGACTCCATCAGTTTATCCATTTTGATTTATGCCTGCATCTTCAGCTGTAAAATAGCTTAGCTGCACTCACCTATGGCAGATAGCTGTTGTCTGCCATGGCTTTGTATCTCATAAACACAGACACAAGGAGGCTGAGCTGGCCCTGTGGTCAGCAACAGCATGGATGGTAAAGGATGGGCAGCATCCCAGAGAGATGCCGTCCACCAGTAATCAATCATCCAAACTGGAGCGCAGAGGATACAGGTGGAGGCTGAAAGTCAGCTATTGTGTGGATGCATCTACAGGGGAACATTTGGGAGAATAAGGGTAATGAGGAAAACAGGAAGCCTGAGCCTGTTTGTCCAAGGACAATGATTGTAACAGTGCCTATCTTTACAGCATACAACGGACATCCCTGCAGGACTGTCACGTGCCATGAGGAGGAACATCTGGAGAAATGTCTTTCTTTGGATACCTCAGAGGGTGAGGAACCCTCTCATCCTGTCAAGTGTGAGGTGAGTGGAGCACCAGGATGGAGAAGCAGAACAAGGGTGAGGACAGCAGGGAACAGGCAGAGCCAGCTTCCAGTTTTGGCAGTGGTGCTGCCTGAGGTATCAGAGAGGTCAGTTCTCCTCTGTACCTCCCACCTGCCCTGTGGAAAAAACAGTTCGTTATCTGACATCCAAGAAATAAACACTGATTTTTTTCCAGAAGTACTGAGGGGTGGATCAGTACTGAGATCTACCAGGAAGAATTAATTCTGTGCAGGACCTGGTATTCATTATGGTTCTGATACCTCTGACAGCAGGAGTTGTGCTCTTCTAAATGAATTTTTTTGCCAAGGATAACAATAAGCCCCCGCAGTACTGATCTCCGCAGGTAAAGTACATTTCTGAGTGCACTCCAGAAAGCTGCTCCTTTGCCTTGCTTTATTACCCTCATCCACTCCAGCAGTCCCCCTCCTTCCCTGGAAGGCTGAAGGCAGTTCCAGGTATTTCCAGACCTGGTCTGCATTAACTCACACACTGGAGAAAAAAAAGGAACCCAACCACAGTGCAGCAGCAGAGGTCCAAAAATTGCACTGACCTTGTGGATATTAAAGGCAGGCCCAACCCAGAGCAATCTGTTTTGTTTGGAGACACCCTGGCAGCAGCTGCATTAAGAATGCATGGCCTCTAATGTGGAACACGTGTTTGGTGAGAATAATAAAGCACCTGAGCAGGCCAGTTGGGCTCACTGAACCTCTTCCCTCTCTAGTCAGCCTCCAAATTGCTTTCTGGTTTAAGACTTTGAAGGTGAGAGCATGATCAAACAGGGAGGTTCAGAGGTTTTATCTGTCCCCAGAAAGCACACATCAAAAATAAAAACGATGAGTGGAAGAACAACTGATAGCAATGGAAGCAGCAGGATTTGGAAACATCAGCAAAGCTTGTGCCCATTCTGGCTGACCCCAGTTTTTTATTTAAAGCCCTAATATCAGTCACTGCTAACACTCCCTGGGTACTCTTCTCAGGGCAGCTTCTTTGGCTTATATGAAACACTGTGATCCTCTTCAAACATCCCACTTGATGGCTGCAGCAGCAGCTGGGAGGGTCCCAGTGCAGAGGGCTCCTTGTGCTCTGCCTGGGGACAGCCAGACCTGGGTGACTGCTCCACAGTCCTGGGAGATGTTGAGGTAAGGCCAACCTGGCTGTACCCTGCTCCTGGCCCTGCCTGTGCAGCCAACCCTTCACAAAGCCCTTCTGCTGGGCAGCAGGACAAGTGATGCTCAGGTTCAGGTGCCTGCCCAGCATGTGAAGCTACCAACAAGGGAAGGCTTAAGGTGACCGCAGTCAGCAGGCTTGTTTACCCTGTGAATTAGAGAGGGATAGTTTGCTGTGAACACACTGATCGATATCTCCCAGCTGCCAGTTTAATCAGGATTAAGTGAGTAGCTATTAATTTTGCTCTTTTCCAACAACATTGAGCCACTGTGCGAAAACGTTTCCTTTCCATCACAAACAAATTAACAACTATCCTTGATATCATCTATCTAGACATTTTAAAGGGACTTAGAAAAAGAAAACCCCAAACCAAAATGCTAACAGGAAGGGCCAAGACCAATAATCTGGCTTTAATTAGAAGCTTTTCAGGAGCAAACAGCTCACAGGAGAAAGGCAAAGGAGCAGAGGAGTGTTTGCTCAAAGCCAAGGTGTGCATGAGGCTGGCTGTTGAGACGAAGGCTGGATGGACTCCTGCAAAGCCACCTTTGAGGTCTTTGGGTGTTCAAATACAGCACCATGCAAGTGCAGGGAGCAGCACCCAGGACCCCAAGGCCCCTCCTCAGCCCAAGGCCAATGTCAGAGCAATGCCTGAGAGCAGAGGCACCTCCTGGGTCTGCAGGGCTGTGGCCAGACACAGAGGTGTCACCATGGCAGGAGAGGTTTGACTTCTTGGACACGCTGTTTTACTGCTAATGAGGCAAATCCTGCAGCCCTTGAGCATCCACCCCTCCCAGCAAATTTCAGGAAATACTTTAACACACTGACTGGCACAGCTTGTGGCTCACACACAGGCACTAAATATTCAGATACGTGCAAACTGCTGCACTTCTGAAACGTTTCCACCTTTGACAAGGGGTGGCAGGCAGCCACTCAGCACAGCATGCAGCTATGCATACAAACACGCTGAAGTAATTCAGTTTGGACTACACTGGAGCTCTCTGGGATTGAAGTCCCCAGGCTAGAGACAACAGATGCTTGCAGATCCATGAACAACCGACCACAGCACAACATCTCTGAAGAGCCAACTTCTGCTGGTTTGCTCTCATTGCCGTAAAAAGTCTCTTATTCTCATCCAGGGGGTGACTCATGGAGGAAGAAGACATATCCTAGGAAGAAGGGAAGCAGGATACACAAACCCCAGCTCCAAGCTTTGTAAAAGCCCTTTGTCTCAGCTATTCTGCCCACTGCAAAGGCACCAGAAGTTTTCTGAAGAAAGAATGACATACAGGGCTGGACTTTCTTTCCAAGCTTTCTCTGAAAGCACACTTGGCAGAGCAGCCTCAGCCTGCTGAAAGAGTATGGGAATGTGTGTGGCAAGAGCCGCTCTCAGGTTGGAGATCTCCGGATTTTCCTAAGCCATCTGGGCTCTGATTTAGCTTGCAGAACAAGGCCTTGTGAGTACAAATGAAAACTCAGTTCCTAACCTGAAGGTTCAGCATGGAGTCGATGTCAGAGGAGCAGCTGAAGAATACAGCAAATAAATCCTCCCAGTTACCAGCCTCTGCCACCAAAAAGGCCTTTGCCACTGCAAAGGAAAACTCATCTGATCTTTTCCTGGTTCCCAGACCCCTCGACCCCACTGCCTCATCAAGTGGAGAATTTCTGCTACTATTCCCCATCTGCTGGAAAAGGATCAACAGACCTGGTGCAGGCAGAGCTTAGGCAGCTTAATAGTTTCCCAGCACTGGATATTATACAACTCCTGCCAGGCAGCCGAGTGAGGCTGTGTCTGAAACACTCCTGCTCTCCACCCATCTCTGAACCTGAAGCCCCACCTAGATTAAGTGTTCCACCACCACACCCAAATGAAAACCACCATGCCCACCACCAAGCCCAGCTTGAGCAGCCTTATACCAAATGATCCTGGGGCAAACACCATCTGCTGCAAATTCCTCATCCTTATATAGCTCCAAAGCTTCATGAGATGCACAGAGATCTTTCTCCTTTCTCCATGTGGACCCAGAAAGGTCCTTGAAGAAGGGAAAAATTTTGGCACAACTTGCCAGCTGCTGTGAATTCTGCTCTCTTGGTTATGCTACACAAGCCATGAAGGCACGGCCATAGGGTTGGGGAGCATGTTACGCTCAATCACAGGCCTTTCCAGAGCAAACCTCAAAAGCCTTCTGCCGCAGAGCTATGCTTCCTTCTGCTCCAGTCTGCACAAACCATCTATGAACTGCAAAGTGACATTCGGCTCTTACTAACATGTGTGGCACCAGGCTTCCTCCTTCCCCACCTATGTCAGGAACTGCACTGACACAAATCAAACTGAAGAGTAGTTGTTCCAAATGGGTCAAATGAAGCTATATTTAGGGCAGAGGAGCAGTGACTCCAGGGAGGCTGCAGTGTAGCAGGTAGCACTGAAGGTCAAACCAACTTCACTGTGAAGCGAGAAAAGCTTTCAGTGCCAGGTAGGATCGCAAATGAAATTATGCTCTCCCAAGACTGGATATAATCCAGGTGACGGCTGTTACCCAGCACTGCCACTGGGAATGTTACAATAAGACTTTGCACTCTTTCTTCAAATATCTTAGGAAGTTTTACAAACATTAGGGAACTCAATCTCGTGGTGCTCCCAGGGTGCAATATAAACTGGCTGGGATATCCACTGAGGTAGGTTTAGATCCCAACACGTCTTTGATTTGCTTTACTGACAGGGACACTGAGGCCCCAGGGGAGTCAAGGCAACATTTTCCAGTTTGAATGCCTGATGTTAGGCAACTCAGCCATGTGAAGAAATAATTTACAATTTTTACTTTTTTTTTTTTAAATCAGATTAAAGTATTACAAGATTGATCCCCTTCCAGACAGCCTGGTTATGTTTCATTATGTTTCAACACTTGAACTTTTCCCACAAAAGACACCACCGGCTCACTGCAGAAATTCAACCACGTGCCAGCATGGGCTCAGACACAGAAAGTCTTGGGAATGGCAACACTAAGTAAGTATTTTCCACCAAAACAGAAATGCCCTTTGAGTATTAAAGCTGTTATATAAAATATATTCTTACTACTGCATAATTAAAAAAGCCTCTGCAACTTTAATGCATATTGCCCTTGATCATGTGGAAGCAAGAAAGAACAAAATCATTAGGAGCTAAATTATTCTAGTAGCCTATTATCATACTGTAATCTTATTAAAGAAAATCCATGCTAGTGTAGCCTCTTATCTTCACCACTTACAGAAGTGGCATGTGGTGTATTTCTGAGCGCACAGAGATAATAAAATTACAGTGAACTATGCAGTCTGCATATGGAAAAGGGAGCATAATTCTGTCCCTTTGGCTGATTCTTCTCAGGCAGGCAAAAACAGCACTATGCAGTTACTAAGCGTAAGGGGACTGTATATTATCTGCAGACAATTTGCAGAAGATCTGTGGGCTGCCAGTGCAAAAAGGCACAGCCTGCTGCCATGGCCTGGGCAAGAGCCAGTGCTGCTCACTGGCTTCCATGCCTTCCATCACAGTGCTTGGTGTGGGTGACTACACCTGTCCATCCAACCACCCTGTGCCACCAGCTCTGGGCACTGCTGGTGTGTCCCTGACAGGGCACACACTGGCACTCAGGCTGTCCTTCCCCCAGTGATCCTTTACCTGCATGGCTGGTCCCAAGCTGATGAAACATCACCATGCATCACTTGGAGATCTCCATGAACATCCCTGCAACAGATCCCGCTTGCCTGATGACACTAATTGAATTGGGAACTGTTGTGAACTCATGCCAGATGAGAATAGTGTCCACTGCTTCAGCTTCACTGTGGCTCAGCGACAAGCCACAGCTGTCCCTGAGAGCTTTAGCTGTGCTGTGCCAGGATGCTGCACTGAAGTGAAGCATGGAAATCCCACACGAGTCAGGATAATACGAAGGGCAAAGAAAGCCACAGGAGCCCAGGCACAACAGAAGGCCAAAGCAAGGTCTCAGCAGATGGTGGGGAGCAGACCTGTCCCTACAGCTCCATCTTCCACCAAAACCCCACTATGCGTGCCTGGCCAGAGCTGACCCACACTATCATGGCCTGGACCAGCCTCCATGATGCTCACACATCCCCGTCCAGCTCAGCTGGCTGCCTGGGGAAAGGATGGACCATGCCACGAAGGCCTCTGGGTTTGGGTGTGTTTGGGCCAGCTGCTACCTTTCCTAACCAACTTCTGCAAATGCAGATTAGCTGCTCATGAGTTAAGGATGCACAATGCAGAGTCTATAACCTGATTTAAGCATCAGAAGCACAAGGAAGAAAGGCTTCACTGCTCTCACCACCTGCTGTGAAAGACAGGTGCACAATTAAAAGTTTTCTGTAAGTGTGAACTACAATGGAGTTACTTGGCTAATGACCAATTGTACTGTTGATTATATTAAGTTTATTAGTGTAATGAACTTCAGTGAAGTGTGGATTACAATCTTGTCCTAATTACAACAAAAATGTGTAATATACATTAGGCATTAGAAAGAGTTTTAATAGCTGTTTGGGGTCAAATTGCTGGAAATATTAATGTGCTGTCTAAAGCCTGCAGCACTTAATTAGATTCTTCATCCAAGTGGAACTCATGTTACTCCAAACCATGCATCCAGATAAAATTTTCTTGTGCGCTCAGAAATAGCTGGACTCTAGATCCAGACCATTACTTCCATGCTGCCTCTGCTCTGTCTTCCAGTTATAAATCCTGGCTTCCTCAGTCCTCTCTGATCCAGTGGCTCAGGAAGAGGTAAGGGAGCTCATATTTCTGAAACCCAGTGCAAACACGTTTTGCACACCACTGCAGTAAAAGCTGTCCTGTTTGCTATCCTGCTCTTGGGCACAAAGTGTAGGGCAGGGTCATCACTGTCCTACAATAAATTGATAAAGAGCAAATAATGTGGGTGCCAGGGCAAAAGCAGTTCAGCATTTCTGTATCAGTAGTGGCCAAGCAAAGGTCTGATCAGAGAAGTAAAGCAGAACTCAAGAGACCATAAGGCTGAAATGCCAAGAGTCCTGGAGATCAGGACTCAGAGGGGAAGGGCTTGCATCTCTTATCTGTGCTGTGCTACAGCTCCAGCTCTCACCTCTACAGCTGTAGGAGGAACTGACCTACTTAAATCCAACTTTTTTATGCCAAATGAAGAGGGGATTGGAAACAGGACATTCTTCCTGGAAAGTGCTAGATTTAATTTCTTCCATTTCTTTGGCAGCACCTGTTTCTGCACTTCTTTAAGAAGAAACACACAGCCCTTTCCTTTTTTTTTCCTGGATGCTGCCTAAGGCAGGAGAAAGCTGTTTGCTGCTTGTGCTCTTTGCTGCTTTCTCCTCCCAGTTCCTATCAGAAGCTCCTCATTTTCAAAGTCAAAAAGCCACTGCTCCTGAGGCCTCTCCAATCTTGAAACAGCTATTTTAAAATAACTGTGATCCCTTTTCTCCCAGCTGTTACCTTTGCCTGTCTTCAGAACCCTTCCTGCAAGAGCTTTTCTTCCAAACCATCCAGAGATGCTCGGCAGGGTACAGAGGAAATGCAGCTCCAAAGAGGAGCAAGGTCCCTGGAGAGCTAAAGCATGACAGGCTGGTGCAACATTTATTTAAATCCAGTGCCAGGGCTTTCTTTTATGCTCCAGGTACCCCAGCACTGTCAGGCCAGACATCCAGCCACTTGCTCCAGCAGAAATGTGTTGGGCTGGAGCACAGCAGGTGAAAGTAAACCACCCTTTAACCTGGCTGCCCCTGGACAGACAGGTGGAGCTGCATGGAGAACTGGAAACATGCAGCTCTCTTCTGGACTCCTGGCCATGAGGAGTAGGGGGCGCTCTGTCACAGCAGCAGTTGCTCAAAGACAGGGCCAGGGAGGAAGAAGTGTGAGCGCAGGAAGAACTTGCGGTTATGAGTCAAGGTGTCACAAAGTGGCACACGAGGTGACACACAGATTGGTCTAAACTGAAGGTTTCCTGCCACCAAAATACCTCTCTCTGGTCACACTTGAAGCGAACCGTGCTCAGCACAGCTGTGAAGCAATGCCTCTCCTCCAATGTACAACAGAGATGTGTGACTTGTTGCAACAAATCTGATGCTGCAGAACCTTCTGGTCTTGGTGCTGGAACACCTACAACACACCCACAGATCTTCCCCCAGCCTGCGATACAGCAATTTATTTGCTCTGGTCACCTCTTATCCCAAATGGGCAGTCTGGGATCAGCAGAGCCCTTCTCACTCCTCCCTGCTGCCCCTCCACTGCTGCTGAGCCTTGCCACAGCAGCGCCACGGTATCTGTGGATTTTTCAGTTCTGCGATAACCTCATTTTTGTCCATCTTAACCAGCCATGTTAACCCAGTTAGCAGCTGGTGTTTACATAACACACAGAGTCCTTGACTAGGCACACCTCAGTGTGCCCTGACTTACAGAGGGAGGAGAGCTCACATGAGAATTTGGAAGCTGATTTAAAAATCCTGCTTGCCTGAGGGCCAAGTATGAGCTTAGGAGCAAGGTTGGAGTGAGGGCAACATTGCAAGCATTGCCTCTGAGAAGAAGGATACCCAACAGACCCAGCAGAGAGGAGAAGCACCAAGGGGGGTGCTGCAGCAAGTAAACCTAAGTCCTGTGCCTATTAGGTTGCCAAGAGCTGGACAGACAGAAGATTGTGAAAGGTGAACACATTAGTGTAATATAACATCACTCACACCCACAGCACCAGAAAGCAGTGGGCCTGCAGCCAGAAGTGGCCACATCCAAACTGAATACCCTGCAAACTCATTGAGAAATAAAGACAAGCTTAAGGAGATGATTCAATCTAATTCAAGGGCAAAAGCAGGACTTCAGGATAGCAGTGGTTAGAAAGATTAAGGCTATGTTAAAGCTGAGCAAACGTTTAAGTGCTTCACTGAAAACAGATGAGATGAATAATATCTTAAATTTTTAAACTAACTGCAGCAACCAGGGATGACTGCTTGCACAGCCCTGTAAACTAGATATCCAAAAAAAAAAAAAGAAGAAAAACAACACAAATAAAAGGAAATCCACTTTAGCAGAGAAAAACTGAACCTGGGCACATGTACATACCCATAAAAAGCAACAAAAAGCATCTCTCAAAGCTGAATTGAGCTTCTCTTTCCCAACAGCATCAAGTATCTGTGAAATTGGAAGGAGAGCTGATGTTTCTTGTAATGATGAAATTAAATATTGCTTTTGAAAAGTTTATATAAAGCTAAGTGAGCAGGATAAACCCAGCCCCTCACAGAAGATCTCTGACATTTCATAATGCATGAAAGAAGGGAGGTGTAAATTCTCTGAGCACAGTTCTGACATAACCCTGTCCTCACACGTCCTTCTCCCTGGCATGGCCAGTGCTGAGTTCTTAGTGTCCTGTCATGAAACGTCTGGATCGGAACTATCGCATGCCCTCACTGCATTTCCCTGGCACAACAACAGAGGAGACTTTTGTGTGACTCTCTGCAAAATCTGAGGTGCAAACGAGGTTGACAAATTAGGCCACAAAGTGGTGCCGTCTCAGAGCCTAGCATCCAGCATGTGCTGCCTCCACTCAAATAAGCAGGTGAATTTTCCAGATTTCCCTGAAACCGATGGCAAAACCTAGAAAAAATAAGTGGTGAACCCTGTCAGTTTATAAGACAGCATCTAAATCATTTTGTGAGTCAAAGAACAGGTTCCCTTGCTGCCCTTATGCAGCCTCAGCACAAAATCAAGCCCTTCTGACCTTTCTGTTCATATATATATATATGAGTGATGAGGAAACCAGACATAGATAACTCAAAATGGAGCTGCTGTTGGATGGCTTCCCTTTGGCTTCTGCAGAACATGGGCTCCTTCCAGCTTGTTCCATCCCACTTTGCTGGGTGACTGGGACAAAGCTTCAGGCCCAGTGATGGAGAGGCTTCCCCTGCCCTAGCCACCCCCAGCTCTCTGAAAACCAGAATGTGGGACTTTGTTGCATTACTATAAATGGTGAATTGCATAGGCCAGGAAGGATTATTTATTTATTCGTTCATTCCTCAGCACACACAAAGCCAAATTCTGCCTGTCTCCTGGGACTGGAGACAGCAGGAGCTGAGGGCTGTGGACTGGTCACTGGGGTGAAGTCCCCAGGTGTTGTCAAGCGGGTCATTTTGCAAATAAACCTTCCTGAAGTTGTAAGTGAAGAATATGTTTGCGACACAGGGTTGCACAGTAGCATTCTTGAAAGTGTGCCCACCTGTCCCTTCTCAATGAAGAATGCTAATGGTAAGATCTCAGGTGCCTACCAAATCTTTATTCATCACATTATAAAGGGTCAACCAGAGAGGTCTCACTTATCTCCCATTTCAAGCACACCTCTCACCCTTTCAGCTCTTGTAAGCAAGGATAACACCTGAATGCCCTCAGCCACTCTGATCTTGAAAAGCATCAGGTTTGTTTTCTTTCAACCTCATTCCTCTATTCCTCCTTTTCCCCATAATGTATGTTCTTCAGTGCTGAACAGGATAACCAGTGTTGAATTGCCTGGCACCTTTCATCATTTTTTCCTGGAAATTAAGCTCCTGCCTCACCACACAGCACTGTGTGACACTGTGTGATCATCGCACCTGGAGGATACAGGCTGGCTTCACCCTTGTGAACGGGGTTTAGCCACTGGTGTTGGTGGCTTTGCACCCACACCATGGGCTGAGTTTCTGCATTAAAAGGCACGTGCTAAGTTTCCAATGATTTGCTCTCCCACTTCTCAGCAGCCTGGGTGTTTTAAAAACAGCACTGCTGGACTGCTCATGCTAGAGAATGCTGTTTTCTTCCGACCCAAGGCAGAGGCCAGGGACACATCTGGAAGCTCCCAGGTGGTCCTGGCCCTGGTGGGCAGCAGCTGGGCAGCCTCTTGCAGCCTTGAAGGTCACCCAAGGCACCAGCAGACACTGAAACATGTTGCCAATGCCAAAAAACTTCCAGCACTGCCATGCGACCACACCACAGAAACACTCATGGGCCTGGCTTAGCTTTCTGTTTGCCCTCTCGAAGCCTCCAGGAGGCCTTAATCTTGTTTTCAGATCTAATCCATTAAAAAAATGCATTATCCCTATGCAGATTTGCTTTTTTCTGAGCTCCAGCAAAGCTGTGCCAAGTCTCTTTGCTAGACAAGAGTTTTACCATGGCCTTGCTCTGAGCACAGATACTGGCTAAAAACTGTCTGGGATAGACAAACCCTCTGTCCTCCAGCATGCCTGCATGTAGGTTTGGCAACTCACCCCAGGAAACACATCAAAAAATTACATTTTTTGCTTCTCCTGAAGCACATAACCATTTTCTCCTAGTGCAGGAGACACTACAAGCTGCGGCGACATAGCAGTCTGCTCTCCTACACAGCCTCCAGACCCTCTTAAGGACATGTAGCAGCACCACTCAGCTTTGTCCTGGAACACCTTGCTACCTCCTGGGGCAGAAACTACAACAGCACTCGTGGCTATGCAACAGTCTACTCTTTACCCACAGCACGATCAAAATGAAAAGGGAAGACAGTTCATGGAGAGTGATCTTCTATTTATCAAAGCAGAAGTCTCCAGGATCCTTGCAAACTAGGGAGTGACCTAAGTACCTTCTCTGCTGTGCTACCAGCTCGGGTTCAGCCCTGACTGCAAACACCAAGTCAGGCCAGGAACAGGCAAGAGTTCATCAACAGGCGATAGCATCTTCAGCTTCTCACCCATTAATGCTGGAGTAGGACATGTTGTGGCATGGATGTGATGTCAGCCCCACTCAGGGTGCAGGGACATCAGAGCTCTGTCTGAAGCACAGGAGGTGCGGGCAGAGGCAACAAATCTGCCTTCCCATCACTTCTTCTGGGAGATTAACCACTGGCCTGTAACTCCCACTGCTCTCCCTGGGTCTTGGGAGAGTCAACCAAACCTTTGCACCCTTCCTTGGCAGGCGATGCCTGCTGTTAGCCAAACTGCTACTCTCCCCGGTAGCTTGTTAAGTATTTCTTTGCCTTCACCTTGGTCCAGGTTCACATCAGTTTTCAAGATACTCAAAGTTTGGTTCCAGTTGAAGGACAGAAGCCCCAAAGTCCTGGTACTGCTTTCCAGACAGAGTTACAGACCATCCTGCTGTTGGTCTGGGCCAAGGTCCCTCAGGAAGCTGTGCGCTCCACTCTCCACAGCCTGCCAGCATGCCCACATGCAAGGAGTTTTATAACCCGAGAAAATGGAGATGACACAGAGATGGACTGAACCTGCACTTAGCAGGATGACAATTCAATGCTTCTTAAACAAAAGTCAAGTCAGAGAAGTGTCCTGCTGTTTCCCAGACTTGTACAGGAACACCTGCAGCTCCAGACACCCCGACCTGTGTGCTCACGGCAGCCAGCACTGCCTGCCACTGGCCAAAGCCAAGGTTACCTTGAACAGGTTGGGACTGAGGAGTAAGGCCCAAAGTCTGTAGGGGTTGTGTGGCCCCAAAAAGAAAGGAAAGACACTATTTTAAATTGAACTTAAAGTAGAGCAGGAGACAAAATCAGCAGGAAGAAATTCCAGCTGTCCTTTTAATTGAAAGTAGATCCATAAGATGCCTGCTAAGTCTATTGGCTCAAGCAAGAACTGGGAGGCAGCTTAAATCACTTCCCAAGGGCAGGGCATGTTACAAACATTACATTTAAAAGTCACTGGGGTCTAAGTTTAAAAATAAAAACTACATGTACAGTCTCTCCTCCCAAACCTCACCACATACACACACGCTCCTCCTGACCTCCTTCTGCTAATGTAGGGAACCCAAATTTGGAAACATTCCCAAAGAAAATAGAAATAATGCATTTTCAAATGCAATGTGTGAAGTTTGGTACAGCAGAGTCTGCCAGTCTGCTAAACTGTCTGATTGTGGGAACCCCTACAAGGGGGAGTCAAGGAGAGGGAGTACTTCATGTCCAGTAGATCAATGACCCCCAACATCAGGTCTATTCACAGTTTATAAAGGAAAAAGGAAAGAGAAGATGAAATTCGTTTCATCTTCCTATTGCACAGGGCACTGCATATGCAAAAATAATATACATGTATAAAAAGTAAACTAAATTGAGACATCAAAAACTGCACCTGAAGGTCGATAATAATTTTTCATCACTGGATTTTCAGTGCATTTTTCAGGTGAGATTACAGCTGAACGGGTGAAAGTGAGGGAAAGACAGGCAGCAGCAGTCAACCAGTCCCCACTGCTGGGTGGAAAACCAGGCCCCATGCTGACATAGGACACAGTTCATGTCAACTAATGCCACAGCAAAAGAAGAGCGAGGTACAGCTGTTTTTTTAAAGGTTCACCTGCACTGTTGGAAAGTGGGACTGCTGGACACAGCCCTGCCCAGCTGGAGATGGGGAACAAGGTTGGGCAAAGGAACTGGCTGTCTTTGATGCCATCTACTGGAAAGGTGGCTCTGCGACCTGGGACCTGCTGCTCTGCTGAAGACTAAAAATTAATGGCTTGCTCAGATGGGGAGCTGGATGCTGCAAGTGGCTCAGAAAGGCTGTGCTGCCAAAGTGATGTTCCACAGGATCTACAGATGCAGCAGGATATCTAACAGTGCAGCCAAGCTTTTCTGAAACATAGTGTGCTGGCCCTGTGAGCCTGCAGATGTTCAGAAAAAAAACAGGCAGGAAGGCAGAGGCCAAGGAATGAGCACTGTCGTGGGAAAGAAGGGCCAGGGAGGAGTCCCTGGCTGTAAGGTTCAACCAACAGAAGACTATGGCCCTCCTAGTAGGGGGAAGCGGGGACAGAGCAACTGTTTAAGGGACAAAAGACATCTTTCTCTTCCGGCTACAACCCAGTACAGGTACTGGTATCTGAAATCAGACAAAGCTGGGCTGTTGCCCGTGAATGATAAGAGACACAAGATCTGGATGGTATGTCTGAAATCTCTGGGATTTTTCCCATGAGGATGGACCAAACTTCATCAAGTCACTCCATGGTGCCGACTAGGTTTTCCTCCCCATACATGGGCTTTTCAGTGCACCAGACAGACCAACTACAGGAAAAGCATTGCTGATTTATCTGCTTATTTCACGTTTTGTTTTTTCCGAAGCTGACGCTGTTTGCCCCCTAACTCATTGGCCAGATGCCACACTGCCACAGCCCCAGCACTGCCGTAGTCACTAAAGGATGCCTGACACAAACACTGTGCAAGGCAAAGAAACAACACTGGGGTGCTTTTTTGAGTTTTAGCTATTTTAGGAAGGCATTAAATACCATATTTAATATCCGGGGGGGGGGGGGGCAGTATTTGGTGGGTTTGTGCCTTTTCTTTAAGAATCTTAGCAAATATGACCAAGACTGGCCCTGGGTTGGTTTTTTTTATGTCCCAGTAATTACGATTTGCAGATAGAAAATGCCTGCCAAGTGTCCCAAGTACATGGCATGTGCTGGCTCTGCATTCAGAGCCAGCATTGACTTGGAACACAAGCAATCTCAGTATAAAGGACACTTCTCCCACACTGCCTTCTGAAATGAACTTGACAACATAGTGACAGCCACGTGGCTTTTGGGAGACAGTGATCTGCCTTCTCTGTAAGAGCCTGGCTGCTTTAGGGGGTATGTACCCTGCCCTGAGTTTCCCTGTGGTTTTACAGTCACATAGTGCTGAGCCTCTGGAAAGGTCCTTTTTCCTCTTTCTGTACAAAACATTCAGAAAATAAAGACAGGAAAATAATTAGCGGCCCAGGGGAAGCAGTAAAATTAATGGCAAACAATATGCAGTTGGTATGCAGACTGCAAATTCAGAACAGATAAACCAAGAGAACAAACTTTTCTCCAATCTCCTAGACTTACAGAAAACTTCCCTGCTATTTGTAAGGATGGCAGGCCAAACAAGACAAAGGAGAAGCCTAAGCTAACAGCAGATCTTCCTGTTTCCACGTTGCCTGATCTACAGTCCAACCAGCTGGGCTGTGCATTACCATGCCAACAGGCTGTTTGTTTTCATTATTTGTTGGTTGTGCACAGCTTGGACACAAAGCCATAGAGGGAGTTTCCAAAAGGAACAGCAAAAAAAGCCTGAGAATGTCACTTATTTGGAAATAAAAGCCCTTAAACTAACAGAAGTCACTGGGAACTCACCTGGGATGTATGAACATCTGGATGAACTCACTGACAGATACCCAGCTGCTATTATTTTTGCCCACACTGCACCAGGAAACCAGAGTGATACAAAGACCTCAGGAAGTAGCTTTGATTTCCTAGTACCTGGAGCGGCTGCTGGCTCTCAGGTTCAACCAGCTGTCTACAAAAGGGTTGAACATGAAGCAGCACTGGCACTAAGGGTACTTGCTGTCTTCAGGACACATGGCGGGGGTACATTTGGTGTTGCTGTCCCATCATTTTCTTAAGAACATGCAAAGATTTCTTCCTTTGCTTTGGGTAGGCCAACCGCTCCACAGCTCGCAGGTTAAAAATGCACTGAGGTTCCATAATAAACCACCAATCCCACATTGTTCAACATCTCACCCAAACTCTTCAGGACTTGGCTGTATGCAACAATATGAGTCAGCCACCAAGGCAAGAAGCAGGCAAGGATGGCAGTGCAGGAGCTGGAAGCATGAGACTGCAAAGACATTGCTTCAGCAGCCAGGACACTGAGGCTTCTGATACACTCCAAGAACACATTCAAACCCTTCTTCCCCTCCTGCCTGCCCAATCACCCATCCTGCCTGGAGCTTGTGGCCCTCACAGTGATGACACAGCAGTACCAGTGACAACACGCTCGCCCTGTGTGTTCATATGGGAAGGTGCCACATGCGAGAGCCACCACACCAGTTCAGGCAGGCAGCCCGATCTAACTGTACATTCCCCTTTCAACACTGGCCAGTTTCTGACAGTGGTTTAGGAAAACATAAGAGATTTTCTATTAGAATTTGTGCCCTGAAGGGAAATTGTCTTTTAAATTTTATGAGTGAGAATTTGGCTTGTGTCTTGAAGCCCACAAAGGCTTAAATGCTACCAAGCCCCTTGGACTGAAACCCTGGCTTGGAAGGAGTCAAAAGAAATTTGCCTTCTGTCTTCTGTGGACTGACCATTATTTTCATCTTTCAAGGTTTTTTTAAGCGGGGGGTGTGTATTATAGCAACTATAAAATCCCACGGTGCTTTAGAGTGGAATGTGAAAACAAGGCGATGTGTTTTAACTCCTGCAGGGCACGCTGGACTGGAAAAAATAGTTACTTTTGTGGTAAGAAAAGAGTAAATATTCAGCCAAAAGGCAGCACAGCTCATAAACCCACACATGCAGACATGCCTAGCAATTATGAACTTGCTACAAAAAAGACCAGCAACAATTATTAATGCCTGCCCCAGTCCAGGCATTTTCCTTTTAATATTAAATTACAGTAGGGAAAAGGCTTCCAGGCACACAGCTCTGTTCCTTTCCCTGCCTCTATTTTCATGGATTCAGAATAAACTCTTCTCTTTTCTAACAAACCCTGTATTGTCCTGAAGGGATTCTCCTTCTTGTGCTGCTATTCCTGCTTCCAGCAGAGGTTTTCAGTTTTGATAAGGGATGGACAGGTGATAACCACGGCCTGGCACAGAACTGCAGTCAGCGAGCTGATTCCAACATGTATGTGCTGGTCTGACCTTTCCTGAACAGGGAATTCCTGAATACAGACTGCCTCTGCTTACCTGCAGGAAAAAAAACCCACAGATGCGCTGGAAAGAGAAAAACCAGACAGCACCTAAAGTGGGGATGGAAGGAGCTTTGCTTCCTTCTGAAAAGCACAGAGAGCTGCAGCTGCCTGAGGAGGTCAGGTGTCTCTCGACTGCACAGCAAGTGGAACAGGAGTGTTTCGACTGACTCCAGATGATTTTCAGCCTGTACCTCCTTGCATTCCCGTATGCACTCCCAGTTCCCACGGCCTCCAAGTGGTGACAGTGAAAATAACCAGAACAGCCCACGGGTCATGCAGATGAACTCGCAAGCATTTAGATTACTAAAGTGCACCTCTGTAAATCTAGCTGATCCTCTGCTGCAGGAAGGCATCCAGGGTGTTAAATAAACAGACAGTAAATTTCAGAGGATTTAATAAAATTACGATTGTTGTTACTTTCCCATTCAAAGACTAATCTTGGTTATAATTATTCCAGCTACATCCATTCTTTCAAATAGCTTGTATGCTGATAAATGAAGCATTTGCTCCCACAAATGCCTTTCCTTCCCCTGAAGTATGTGATGTATTCCAGATGGACAGAGAAACCATTACTGTCTTTTACACTTGCTAAGCCATTTCCAGGCACCCAGAAGGCCAGAGCACCAGCAGGTGTAAATCAAGTAGAGATCCCCCAATTTACTCTTCTCCTGACAGCAGGTGAGAATACAGCCCTGATTTATAAACTTAAAATAACCCATTGCACTTAGGTGATCTTCCCTGAGCAATATCCTGTAAACTAATGTGATAAGAAAAACCCCACCAGACAAACACAAAGGATGGTAATTGCACAATGCAGTGATCCTGCCAGACCCTGGGAGAAAACACTTTAATTAGGCTGATGTAAATGCAGACAGGTTTTGGTTGCTTTCAACTGAGGTCTTTTGCTTCACTGACAGAAGCCAGGACAGAGGGAAAAGCAGCCTCAGCAGAGCCTGATGAGACAGCCCAAAGAACACCGGCAACTTGGATACCTGAGGAAGGAAGACAGGGATGCTTCTGACAGTAAAAAGGCCAGTGCCGCCCTGCAGAGGAGAGTATTCTTGCTCTGCCTACTAACGTCATTCCTCTGTGATGCCCAGGCTTTCTTCTGAGCACTGCAATTTTCTGAGTGCCAGCCCAGGGCCAGCTGGGAGCCCATCTGCAGAAGGGCTGAGCCACTCAAATGCCCACAGGGTGGCTGCAAGCAGTGTTTTCAACATATGTTTAAATGTAATGCTCAAGTACTTTCAAACTGAGCATGTGAGCGAATCACCTTTTGGCCAGCACTATCTTTAAATCCTCTGTGCCTCTCACCCCTGCATGCACAGTTAAAAGCAGGATCTCAAAGCTCCACTCTGGAAATAAATGCATTAATGCTTGCATTCAACTGCCAGAAAGACAGCAGAAAAAAAACCCACATGGAAACCAGTGACTGGAGAGGGGAAAAGTTGCTCTGTAAGTCCTGGCACATTCGAGACTGTTTCTGCTCTGTGCAAGGGGTGATAAGGGTTCAGCATGAGGAGGGAGATGTGAGCAACTCGGTAAGAACTGCAGCTCAGAGAGAATGCACGCTATGGTTGAGTTCATGCTGTATTTTTATCTGAGTGTTATTTGACAATGTGTGCTGTGAGCAGCAGCGCTGGTCATCACCATGTGCCCAGCAGTGCCTCTGGCTGCCATTTCACAGCCCCTGAGCCCAGTCCCTCTTCCCAACTAAGTTCTCCACACCCACCTCCAAGTCTGCATCTAAAACTAAAGGGACTGGCGCAGATTTTCAAAGAGATGCCGCTTTCAAAGCTTCTGTGCATAAAAATACAGCTTTGTACAAAACTACTGTATCGTGAAGCTCAGGGACTGTTGAGAGCAGGACGATCACTCATGCCAAAAACTGCAGGAAGGAACTTATCAAAGCAAAAGTCCATTTGCTTTGGTAAAAGCCAACTCCCCACCTCTCTACATAGTTTATAGATGACACAGAAGTCAAGTGTTTGCTAGAACATCTCAATCAGCAACTCTACAGAGAACTCTAGGAATAAAAGCCAGTTCTTCCAGCACGGGTGCCCCCACTTTCATTTCTGTCAGCTCCATTAATGCCCCAAGAAATGAGGGGTCTGTAACAGAGCAACTGACTTACAGCAGGACTGGTGTCAACCACTGGTGTCTACCAGATTTATTCCAGCTGCCTAGGTTTAAGTTCCTGCCTTTCACTCCAGTTAGGCTGCACTTAATAAAAAGTATCGGGATCGAAAGCTAAAAAGATTCACAGTCTATTTGCAAATACAGATTTGTCTCTCAGTTGGAGAGGCTTCAAACTTGCACATAAAAAATGGGTAAAACAGAGAAACTGTTTAAACCCCCCTCTGGAGGCACAGAGTATCCTTAAGCCTAGTGTGGGAAGTCAGTTGCTGAACCAACCTGGGCTTTCACCTGCTTTCCATGGGCTCAAGTTGATGCCAGTGAAAGACCTTTGCAACCGCATCTTGGTCACTTTCCAGCAAACAAACAGAAATATCCTCAAGCTTTGTCGGCCAAATTTTACCCAAAGGCTGTTGCATTGAAAAGCAGCTCGCCTGTGCCTGTTGCTGCAGCAGCTGTCTGCAAACCAGACCCAGTTTTAAGAGCTTCACTGCTGTGACAATCTGAGGGCATGAGAACCCTTTGAAGGGCTGGCAGGCCTCAACATTTTCCCCTATTTCTCAGCAAATCAGTTGGTTTCAGATCAGATCAGACATTGATATGGTAAAACTTGCCCTCTCTTTGTGATCACTGATGGTTAAAAAAAACCAGCAGCACACAGGACGTCAGCTCTTGACACATTGTTTAAACAGCAGTAGCATTTTTCCAGCTTTACCTGGGACTTGGAAACTGAACACTGCTCGTGGTTGTGCTTTAGGCATCTTTGCTGTAACACCATTATAAATACGAAATGAGAACTTGAAAGTAGAACATGGAAACACCAAAATGCCACACTTGGCTCTGACCACATGAAAAGAGCTGTGAATTTCAGTGTGCACAGCACATCAGACAGAGTAGATCAACACTGAGGTAAAAGTGTCCTCATTAGAGGATGAGCAAAACTGGCAGCATCCAGAGTGAAAAAGGTGTCAAGTTTCAGGAGAAAACTGACTACCACATTTTTTACACACATGTTTTTAAGGAAGACAAAGAAGCTTAGCACAGAAATACGAGGAACTTTGCTCGAGTAATTTGGATTTAGTATAATAGCAAGGTCATCCCTGCTACGTAAGCACAGATTCTGATCAAATCCCTGAAGGTTACTCTTGGCAAAAGCTGCTTTCAAATGTCAGAGAGCTGAAATCTAGGGAGGTCATTCAGTACTTGGTCATCTCAGATGCTTCCATGGCCACCATGAGCAGTACTCACACACTCGCAAGTCTAAATCATGCTGACTCAAACCACAACATAACCAATAACACCAAATATTACTGGGTGGGCTGATAGTCAGAACCTTGACTGCAGCTCAGTACCTCTTGGCACTCCTAAAAGGAAACAGAACTGTCAATGTTTATGGAACAGGCTCTGCCTGAATGGCACCCTTTTTTGCTCCTGTCATCTCTCCTCGAATTATACACAGATAAGGCCCTTCAAACCCTTTTCCAACATGAGGGTCTGATTCTTCTCTTCAATCTTTAGGTCTTTTCTTCCCCATTCCCTTATCCCCCCAGTTCACAGCCACGGTGAACCTGCTGCCTGATTATCCACTGACACATGCATTTAGCACTCCTGCACGGAAAACAACGAATCTTGAAGCTTTTCCAACTTCCCCTCCAGATGATGTCACCCTGGGTGAGAGCCAGGCTGGGTTATAAGTGAAAATGCTTCACTTCAGGGTCAGACATCCTCCTATTTTTAGGCCTGATTTCAGTGTCGTGCAGCCAACAGCCGAGCTGAACAGTTCATGTTATTCAGCTGCAAAAGCCTGCTGGGGTTCAAACAAAGCTTGAACCGTTTGGCAGGTGAAGGGGCTCACAGCACAGGAGTCCCTTTTCAAGACTAGGGCTGGCAGCAGCTGCTTTGCTCAGCACGGTGCTCTGGCAGTTCATGCCAAAACGAAAACCACTTCAAGCTCCTTCCCACCCTCCTCCTTGCAACTGTAAATCCAAAACCAGGGTCTGAATTTGATCTGGCACTGTGGAGCACTGCTGGCTGCATCCTCCCCCATGTGCCCCTCTGGAAACCCACACTGTGAGAAACCTGCCTCCTCCAGCACAAACTGGGAACTGGCAGCAGCCCAGAGGATGGGGACGAGGACAGAGAAGAAAGGCCCTCTGGCCACAGAGTACAAAGTACAGGGTGCAACTGGGAATGGAAAAGCAACCAGAGTTGTGACATAAAAGCACTAACTGGCATAAATAACATGCAATAAACATGTATGAGACTGGTATCTAAAATGACTGGAGTGAGTCCCTGAAAATGCCACAGAAATTATATTTGCATGGGAATGTGCCTGCAGACCAGGAGCAGCACTCAGCAAAGCACTAGACCCAGCTGATCATTTGGACCCATTTCAGACTCAGTCAGAGCAGAGTTAAGAAAAGGAAAAAGCTTTTGAGATGAGCTGCAGGTTGATATGAAGAGTGGCAGCACGTGCAGCAGCTGCAGCCAGCAACCAGCCAAGACTCTGCACAGCCCTGGGACCATCCCTCTTTTCAGGGAGACTAAGGTTTGAGTTTAACGACTCCACACAGGATGGATGCAGACTCCATGGAAAAGCATCAGCCCCACATGCTGACTGAGCTCAACTTCTAGCAACCCATGAGTGTGCAGGGCTGAGGTTTAACTGTATACATTTGTTGACAATAACGGAAACCACAGAAAAGTCAGAATCATAATAATTTCAGGGCAAAGTGTGAACATGAGTCACATCCCACCATCAGCTGCAAACCGTCCCTGTCCCCAGCGAAGAACACTGCTCAGTGCTGGTGATGGCAGGGAGCACTGCTCTTCACCCAAACCCCTTTTATCACAGTACTCTCTTACCGCTGCCGCAGAACATGAGCATCCACATATGGAGCCACCAGAGTTACTCTGAACTTCCTCTACAAAACTGACTCAAAGATTACAGTAATCAAATTGTGGTCAAGAAATTGATAAAGACACGTGAAGATTCTCACACGCCCAAAGCAAACTGTGATTGGAACGTGCACTAAGTGCTGAATAAGATTATGCCTTAGGATCGGCTGCAAACAGCTATCATGCTAAAACAAAAAACAGCTTGCTGACAGTAACTTTTAATAAACATAGCTTAAGACATTAACTAATGTGAACTATAGCATAACTTTTTACAGTGAAAATACAGATTGTAAGTCTTTCCACTTAATATCTGAAACAGGTTTCATTACCAGGACTGTGAGGCCATCAGAATGCCTCTGGGTGTGTTTTAGCACAAAGGGAATGGCCTTGCCTGCTCGTTCTCATCGCACATGGCTGGTACATTTGCACCATTGAGACCCAGGAGATGTGAACAAACCAATAAAATAGTTCATCTTGGCTATGGTAAGTAACGCAGTGAGCAAGACAGCAAGGGTGGAGGGATGCTGCTTCTCTGCGGAGCAGCAAGATGTGACTGCTTTGCAGAAGGTGTCATGGGCTTACATTTACCGTTACAGTGAGAACTGGAAAACTGTCTGTGAGTGGAGATCTTTGTTTTAAGCATAATTTTATAGCTTAATTTAGGAGGTTACTATAAAGACCCACATTTTTTTCTCAATCTTAACCAGTTGATGATGGCAGCCTAAAAGATTTTTCCTCTGTCACAACTTTTGTCTTGTCACACCTGTATTTTTCTGCTTGCAAGACGACTTCTTACAAATCTGTACAAATTCTGTATGTTTTTGTCAATCAGGTAATAAGAATAGATTACAATCCACTCAATTAAGAAAGTAATCATAATTACTCTCAAGAGGATAATTATGAGTGGGGAAACTGAAGAATGGCAACATGAAGTAATGTGACCTAGTTCCCCTGGAGAACAGTGGCAAGAGCTGGAGAGAGATGGCAGTGCTTGCAGGTCCCCGTCCTTTTATTCTCCATCCCTGGGGTATCCTTCATGTCCATAACAAGGGAGCTCAGGGGTGCTGCAGTATCAGCCATGACCATGAGACAAATCCCTGATCAAATGAAGACAATCTCATGTAGGCACAGAGTGGGGATGAACTGCCAGAGTGAAATCACTCTGGAGCCCATAGGCAAGCAGGGGCTGCAGTTACCACTGCGATGAATACTCCTGGCTACCAACACTCACCAGTGATGGGACATCTCTGCTCACAAATCAAGACCTCCAAATAACAGCTAGGAGAAAGAAGTAGATAATGCTTCTGCCCTGCCAAGAACCACCTATAATATGACACACTGACACACCTGAAAACCATTTCTGATGTTACAGGCAGACAGTTGGAAAAGCCTCAAAGTCATTTTTTTTCTGCTTTAACTTGCGTGCTACAAAGATAAATGAGGATATTACTCAGCACTGCAGAATCAATGGTTATTGTGGAAATTATAGGTTTGATATCAAGGCCAACTAGCTGCCACTGGAACTGGCACATACCTCACATGGAAAGACAAGTACATGTTCTTCCCGAGATGGGAAAGATGTTGGCTATGAAGGGCCTCTGCAGAGGTGTGCACAGAAACTTAGTACTATCAGCATCAGATTTCCCAGTGCTGAAAAACCCAACACCAACTGCTTCTCCTGAAAACAAGGAGTCTGCAGCTATGACCTGATCTGTCCTGGCAAAGGGACAAGCCAAAAGCGGACAAACCTGCTGACCAGACTGACCCTTTGTACCTGGATTTTACACCCAAGAAGGGCTGTGCCAGGCTAGCCCCACTACTCACCCCACATCAGAGAAGTAGGCTGGGTGAGATAACTCAAAATATCATCCTATCCCAATACTTTTCTGCTAGCATCCTGACTTGGGCCAACAGAAATTTTATCCCATGTTGCAGTTAGGATTTTATTACATTTCATTAATGAATCTATGCTATACCTGGCTTGGCTACTGAGAAAGAGCTTAAGGCTTGAGATTAAGTCCTGCTGGAGGATTAGTGCTTTAGAGGAAAAGATAAGCATAGTGTCAGGAGTGAGGAAGACGTACAGGTTGTCATACTGAAGAAAACAGGCTGCACAAATTTTATCAAACTTTACAGATCTGAAGAAGGGAGGCAAACGAGCTGATTTTCAGGACCTCCATGCTGAGTGGTGTAAAACCGAATGTTTTTGCAGCAACTTAATCTACACTTTGACTCTTACCCTGGGAGCAGCTGACACTGAAGAAGACCTTGCAGAGGCCAGGAGGGTGGGAGTCCAGGGAGGGAGGCAGCCCTGTGCACATTCCTCCTGCTTCTCCTCAAGTTGCCTGCAAAGCCAATCCCTCCCACCCTGCACGCACAGAACCAGTTCCTCAGTGCAGTGGGGAGCTGGTAGCTGCCACCACTGTCACCAAGCAGCACAGTACAACCACCACCATGGAAAAAGGCTCCTGCGGCACTGCCAGCTGCAGTCAGCTTTCTGTACCTGGCTAGAGGCTGCCTGCCTGCAGAAGACCTATCCACCCTACCTGCTGCTGACACCTCTGCATCAGTACATCAGTGGATTCTTTCCACAGAAGGCTCTCAGGGCCAAGGAGAACTTTTTCTTCTGGCTTATTAAGCACATAAGATGCACCAAGCTGCTTTACAGCCTGTGATCTGCATGCAATCACTGAAGTACAATAAGTACAATAAACAGTACAGTAAACCTTGGCTTATGTATTGTCTTTCATGCGTAACCCTTAGTGGACAGCAGGCCTCAAAAACATTCATGGGAACTGCACTGAGCCCTGAGATAAGGACAGCTGCCCTGATGCAAGTTTCTGCACAAGAGGTGACAATGTCTGCCAGTCAGGACGTTCAGGTGAGACCAGTCAGGTATGACGATTCCCTGGACTGACTGAATAACATGCAAAATGCCTTCACTGGGATAACTTGTGCAAATAATGTCATTTCCACATATCCAGCAGCATGCTGTGAAGTGCACTTGAAACAATTCCTCAGGATAGTTCCTCTGTTGCTTATTCTACTCTCCAATCAGCTCTGCACCCGTTTTGCTGAAACGAGGCACAATTCTTTTAGAGGAAATGGAAAAGCCCACTTGTGGCTGTAAAACCACAGAAACTACTCAACTGAAGTGACAGCCCGTGTCCCAGGCTGCAGGACTCTCTTCGCTGAAATCTGTGGTACCGCCGGGGCATCACCATACAGCGTCTACACCAGAACCCTGCTGCCTTTGCAAACCCAGCCTCAGCTGCCTGGGGAGATCTCGAGCTGCGGCTAAGGCTGAAGTAAATGTGCTAACGGTGCCACCCAGAGGGGCTCGGGTGTAGCACACAGCTCCCTATCCACAAGAAGTACCACAGAAGTCAGAGGTACTATGCATGATCTCACACAGGTCAGACTTAAAATCAGCAATGAAATAATGACATTGGCTGCTGGTTTTCATTTCTCTTGCTCATCAGCTTTCATTCACTTGGGTTTTTTCCATCTCTCCCAATACTCTCTGTGTGTTTTCATTTTCCACATATACTAAATCAGTCATTCTTAAATACATAGGTATCTGGCCTCTCGACAAACCAGAGCTATTTAATTTTACTTAAGATTGCTTAAAACAGGATCACATGCTCAATTAGAGAGACACTCACCTGTATTTCATTGCCATACAACAGCACAGGTTTTCAGAAACCACACACTGAAACTGGAAACCTAACGGAAAACAATCTTTTTTTTACCCCATCTCAGACAGCTGATGACTCTCTTTCATCTGTGAAATCATGACTCAAAGTTGGTACACAAATATATTTTTTCCATCAAAGGATTACACATATTTATACGTGTGTGTGATACAGTTCATGTCAGTTGCCTGAATAGCCTGTCTGCACCATCCCCGCTGGCAGATTTCAGGATGCGTGAAGCATATCACAGGCGAAATCTGTTCAGTAGCAAAGGTGTAATTCACCTCTGTGTGCAGAGATAACTCCTTCATTGACACTCTCATCTGTGTGACATTAAGAACTGGATTCACAAAGTGATGCTCTTGATATCAGAGTAAAATCAATTGTTGAATCCTTATTTTCTCCTTTAGGAAATTAAGGGGATTACACAGATTACAGACAAATAAACCCAACTGCACAAACTACATCCCTGTTTTTTTAATCTTTGGGATTTTTGAGCTTTATTCAAATATAATCACAGATGCATAATCACAGAATCACTAGGTTGGAAAAGACTCACAGGATCATTGAGTCCAACCATTCCTATCAATCACTAAACCATGACCCTCAGCACCTCATCCACCCGACCCTTAAACACCTCCAGGGAAGGTGACTCAACCACCTCCCTGGGCAGCCTGTTCCAGTGCCCAATGACACTTCTCATAAAAAAATTTAAGATAGATAACCAAGTTTGAAATACTATCTTAAAGATGCAAAAATCCACACCACACACGCGTATCTGTCTTTTTTTTTAATCTGAAATCCTTACTTACTGGTCTATCGGAATCAAGACACTGGGTATTATTTTATCACCTTACACAAACTGAAAAGCAAACTAAGAAACAGATTGACTTGAAAACTAACATAACTTTTTGGACAGCCTATGGCAAGCAATATTCTCACCTGCTGAATCCCTTCCAAAAGGAGTATTCATTTTTTCACAGTTCCAATATTGGAAAATCCAGGGAAAAAAAAAACCCAAAACCAAAATGTTAACTGAGAGATCACGTTGCTGAATCATGCCTACTACAAAGAGTTGTAGTCATGGTTAAGAGGAGATTTTAAGTGGTATGGCACCCTGACTTCAAATCTAACCTCGCCTGAGCATCAGGTGATGACTTCATTTTCCACCAGGCAGCCCTGGACTGTGCCCTGTTCACAACTACAACCAGGCCTCCCATCAGCAGCTGCAGAGAAGGCAGCTTTTAGGTCAGTGGAAACACAAGACACCTGTATGGAGAAGGGTTTGAAGGGTCATTTGTAAGAGATGAGTGAGCCTGCAGAAGCCTGCACTCTGATAAAATGAGTAAGTGAAGAAACAGCTCCTACATTCCAGATACTTCCATGATGAATGAGTGTCTGGAGGAAGTAGTAGACACGTGGAGTCCTTCATAAAGCTGTGAGATATGACCCACTGTGGTCACCGAGGCAACAGTCTTAACCCTGCTGGAAGTATCAGACACATCTCGTATCAAGCGATCACCACTTTCACACAGCAGCAAAATAAAATAGACAACACACCAGTTCTGTGTACCATGATGAAAAATTACAGCAGCAATTTAACAGAAAACATTTCTTTAAAGGATCAAAGACAACAAGCCTTCCCCTTCCTGCCACTGTCATGCACACAGTGTTTTCCCTAAGTGTGTTTTGCAAATGAAAACACCATTATACACCCAAGTCGAACTGCAGCACAAGGAGGTGCTTGTTCAGATAAGTGGAAGCGCATCTTGATGGAAAATTTGTGCCACCAATAGGAAAAGATCTGGAAAAGCCATGTTAAAAATCTACTCTTGTGCAATGTGTACCAGTTTCCAAACCACAACTCCTTTCAGAAATTGATGAGTTGTAAGGAAATCAGAGCACAGTGTTGTTTGGCAGCAAGGCAAACATGAAAATCATCACTTTCATTTATCTTCCCTTT
Organism: Piaya cayana; assembly: GCA_013389865.1. NCBI lineage: Eukaryota > Metazoa > Chordata > Aves > Cuculiformes > Coccyzidae > Piaya > Piaya cayana. The sequence goes on along the minus strand of WAAB01001446.1, from coordinate 264,983 downwards.
TTCCACACTTGCCCCCATAGAGCACAGGGTATAGGGTGTGTACTGACCTGTACTTCCCTGTCCGCACTTGCACAGCTCTCATGCCGCACTGCTGGGCACCTCCTACATCATTCACAATATCATCTCCAATCATGATGGCCTGTCAGAGCAGTGAAATACAGAAAAACTGGTGTCAAGCAAATCTCATTTCTGCCATACGTCACACACCTTTGACATAACAAACAGCTTGATTTGATGTTTAATACTGCCATCAGACAAATTAAACAAGATAATATTGTCATCGTTTTGATTAAAAGTCACCCCACCTTGACTATAAATCATGCTATAGCTCCTCAAGCAATGTACTAGTGCAGTGCACATCTGTACCATTTGTAGTCAATCACAAAAATCAAAATCATTTGGCACAGTTCAAAGAAAATGCTGAATTTTATGAAGTTAGTCCCATTCTGTTCCAAATGGTGCATTTAAGTTATGCTCCCAGCAGTTTAAATGAAACTTAACTTTTTAAGTATTTCCTTAAAATTTGTATTCTAAAAACTGGTCAAAATCTTAATCTTGTGATCACCAAGATGAGTAACTTTGCGGAGCTTGATCCAACCCATGCTCACATTGATGCTCAGAAATTTGGAAAGTCATTGCAAAACCTGATTTATTAGATCATCCACGTTTTAAAATACTGCTCATGTGCCCACCCTTGCTTCCTTTTGCCTAGATGAATTGTCACTGCACTAGGTTTTGAGAGCATCTTCAGGGAGAAGACAGACCTAAGGACTTGTGGCAAAGGGGTCAGAGCTGGGGAAAACATGACCATGGGGAAGTACCAGTAGCAGGCTACAGGACAGACAGCTCTGCCTCTCCAGCTGTCTGCTCACAAACCACTTCAAAGCCACCAGATAATGGAGGGCTCAGCCTTTTTCATCCTTTCACTATTGGACCATTGTCCTTATCCAATCCGCTCCTAAAAATGCAGGGGTTCCTGATAAGATGCCTTCATCTGTAGATAGTTTACCTCTCCTTACCACTTCTCCAAACAAGCAATCTAGCATGAAATGGGGAGAAAATTATGTAAGTAATTAGCAAATAAAGCATGCATACACAGATGAGGAAAACAGAGTAATTCCATTGCTACATGCAGAGCTGCAAAGAACTTGGCAATGCTGCTTCTGGTCAACCATTACCAATTCCTCCCAAACTGCTCTGAGATATGTAATCATTCTCAACCACTCACTTTAACAGTTTATAATCCCTTCTTCTTATAAAATTCCTCACCGTGGGGGAGAGGCAATGGCTGGGGGGTTGGATCTTGGAAAGCATACGTGGGAATCCAGGAGCAGATCTCCCCTCCACCACCCGTGCACCCTTGCTTAGCCTGAAGTTCAGAAGATTTCTGAAGGAAAGACAGCCCTAGGTTCTCAAAACCCTCAGAATAAATTTCCTCTGAAAATGAAAACAGGGAAGGGCAGAGCAGGGTAGCCCATCAACAGCCTGCTTGCCTGACAGGCTCCATTTTACTCTGTTCAGGCCAGTTTTCCAACGCAGTGCCCAGCAGCTCTGCAAGTGCAGCCATGGATGAGCAGCAGTGCCTATCCAGGCCAGCTTGCGCCACACACACACAGAAATGTACTCCAGCCCCCAGGGATTTCACAGATTTACTATCAGTGAAGGGCAATAATCACTAAAGGAGGAGCAATTATTCCCAAATCATTTAGGATTTAAAAAATCATTGGCAAGAAGATAGAGGTCAAAAGGTGCACTGTCAAGGGAAATAAAAAAACTCCACCTGTCAAATATGGGTTTAACTTCCTCTCTGACTGCAATATGGTAAGAAGAGAGAGAAGGATATAAAATTGAAAGGTCACACACACACTGAAAGCAAGAATTAAAAGACCCCATTCGTGTTTGCCTTTTACACAGGCATCACACTATTAATCTGTTCAATTATTCTGCAAAACTTACTTTTTTTTTCAGATGGGTTAAAAATTTACTAAAAAGAAGAGCAAAATGCAGGGACACAATCTCTCTGGTTTTAAGCAAATCACCAAAGAATTAAGATGGGTGTAATTTATGTTTTCCTGAACTACGTAGCTGGTGAGAGATGGTGCTTGTGGCTGTACCTGTGCAGTAAGTAAAGCACACATGTACCAAAGTTGAGAGAAACCACTGCTTTTGAAGAGACCCCATTGAACTCACCCAGCAGTGCCACAGACACAAACAGGAGATGAACATGACCTCCAAGAATTTGAGGGTGGGAAGGCACAAAATAATCCCCACTAGACAAATGTCTGTGGTACAGAGATCCCCATCACAGTCAGCAATCACACTGGTGATGTCTGGACCACAGACCCAGCACCAGATGGAGGTGGTGACAGACTCCTCTGGCCCACAAAAGCAGCCAGCACTAACAAGCCTTCAGAGATGCTGACAGGGTTCTGAGTGGGAACCTCAGGTATTTTTTTTGTCTGCAAAGAGTTCTCGCATTCACTAAAATCACAGAAAAACATTTGATCGAAAAGGAATTTTGGAGTAAGGAAATGAACATAGCAGAAAGACAACAATACTGTGTATCTCCCAGTCCTGCCTGTGTTGCAAAGCAGCATTTGCTAGAACAAACTCCAGTGTGGTTCTAGGGAGGCTGCAGTCTGTGGAGGATGCAAGTGAAGAGACACACAGAAGGAAGTGTGCAAACTTCAACAGAATATTGAACCCAGTGAATGTTTCTACAGTTAACACATTTATGCCTAAGCAGATTTTTGCTGTAGGCTTAATAGCCTCAATCAAGCTAAATGTGCCAGGGACAGAAGGAAATAAAGATTATTCAAAAAATCTTGATTAATGTATTAACCTCATCACACAAGAAATGTGATGTATGTACTTTTTCACCCTATTATCCTCAGCCACCAGGTAATCTCCTAGGCTTCAAGATCCCATGTTACCGTTAAAGATGTTTCTATCTTGGAACTACTAGCTGTGCAAACATCAAACATGCAAAGGGCACCGCACCTGGTCTCTGACCTGCGAGAAACCATACAAGCCAGGTGAAACCAAGAAATACATTCCATCACCTGGGCAGTTACCCAAAGGCTGCAGAGCCAGCCAGGTTTCAACAAGCTTTCAGCAGGACTCAAAGCTTGAAGCATCACTTGAACACCTCACTCTTCATTCCAAGATGGAAAACCTTTCCCTACTGTGGCTGGTGAATAACGGGATGCTGGCATGGTGGCAGGTCCTCAGGATGAGCCCCCTCTGCCCTCACATGCCATGAACTCCCACCTGAGACTTCAAGGTGGCAGAAATAGGAACTGGTTAACTACCAGTGGTTTATGCACTCCAGTACAACCTGCCATAACTCCCATAAAGGCAGGGCAATTAGCTACAGAGAGAACCTTTTATGATTGTAGAAAACTACCGGAACCTTAACATTATTTAAGTTTTATTGTAAAGCTGTAAAAATCATCCACTGTTACAGCTGCCTTAAAACACATGAATTGGGCATTTCACTAACCTTTAAGATGTGTCACATTACTGAATCATAAGGTACGTCTGGGTACCTCTAAGAGGTTTAAATTTCCAATCTATTAAAGTAATACCAACAATCTGTTATTTCTAGGCCATTGAGGGAAGTTTAAAATGAAAACTGGACTTTGGGGAGTTCCTCCTATTCTAAGGGCAGGCTGAAAACATCTCGGTGACAGAAGGCAGAGTCAGGGTCTCGGTAAGGAACAGTTATCGAGGGAGAGGACTGGTGATAACTTTATTGATTAAAGCAGCTTTAGAAATTTAAGATTTGCCTCTGTCTAGAATTACTGTGAGACAGCTTTATTAAAAAGCTATTTTTCATTAGAAGTCAAGTGAAAGAAAACTATAATGTTTTCAAAAGCACAGCTCATCTAAAATGGTTTAATGACGGAGCAAATTAAATGCATTCCACAGGCTGGATAAATGATTGGCAGATTTTTCATAAAAGCAAAGGCAAGTAAAACCAGTCCCTGTCATATCATTACAAATGCAGAGCAGTATAGCTCACCCAGGAGATGGATTAAAATATAATACAGTGCATTACTAAGGAATTTGTTAAGCTGCATACATTGGGTTTTTACTATTATGTATGACGACCTAAAACAGCCTGAAAATCTTTCTCAAAAGGATATTCAAGTTGCAGTGTCAAGCACTCAAAAGTCAGGAAAATATTTCAGATTTAAGGGAGTTTGCTCCACTGTGATTTGTTCCTCCTGTGCATATGCATTGACTCCAGCAGCATGGACTATTTTTCCCATAGTCAAAGCATGGAGTGACTGGTGCCCTTACGCAGTGGTGTCTGCTGCCCTCTTCCTTGGTGAGGCACATGCTCCCTCCATCTCCAAAATTCCTGAGTACAAAAAATTACACCAGCAGACTGGATACATGACCACAGAAAACTGATGGTTCGTAACACTAGAAACTATATGGGAAAATACCCGTGTTGTGATATTAAGTTAGTCACTGGTAGCACTGTGAATATCTGGCAAAGAGCAGAGAGTGAATAAATTTCAGAGGCTCCTGGGGACTATTACTGCTTTTCTGTAACCAAAACAAATCCTCCTGAAGTCCCTATGGGACTGGTTTTGCCACCTTGGTAATGCATCATATTGCATTTTATTCCCTCCAGCAATGTTTTTGAGGTAGTTCTGGTGTCCTGTCGCATCCCTGTAGTGATACACATCCTTGGGGCCTTCCTCTGTTCTTTTTTCTAGCTACTTTTTCTTCAGACCTCATTCTGTGTCTCAAATGGATTTCTGGGTTTGTTGGCTGGATGAATGGATTGAACAACTACTGTGGTTGTAGCTGAGAACATTATGCACAGGTTGAGCCATCTTTTTATGGGGAAGGTATCAACAGGCTGAAGGGAGTGCAGAAAAGAGCATTGCTACGGGTCAAGGTGTAGAGGGAGTGAAGCACAGGGGAAGCTGCTTAGAGTCAGACACAGTTTTAGTGAGACAGAATTGCTGTAATGGTACCAAACCCATAGGGAATTGGACGAAGAAGATACCCAGGAAGGCATCTCGGTTGTCACCTGGAGTAAAACAGTTATAGAAATAAGGAGATGCAGCTTAAAAGGGAAGCATCCCAATGAGTCTCATAAAAAGCTGCCTGCCCACAAGATCTGTTTGGCTGTGAACACTGTCCCTAGGGTATGTACAGAAATCCCATGTTTGGTTCATGGAAAACTACTCTGGAAAAAACATTTATTAATGTGAAGCAGGGAACAATCCTGCACATGGAAGGAGATGGATTAGATGGCCTACTAGGTCTTTTCCATCTCCTCACTCTATAATAAAATAAAACATGAGCATATACTGAATTACAGGGCCATAATTTAATCTCCAGGCTCTAGGGACCTACAAGCCACCCCAACTTCAGTCCTGTTGTTTATAATGCCACCAAACCCCTGATGGAATTATTATGTTGTAATTCACTGCTGTCTGTGAGTTATCTCATACTCATCCTTATGTCTATCCTGTGTGACATAACAACAAATCAATAAAAAGGATCTGGGCACAGCTACAGACAGGGTGAAAAATGGGCTGTGTTAAGTAAGTCAGAGGCATCACACATTCAGCATGCTCTTGGAAAGTGCGATGAGCCCATTAACACAGGAGTTTGGGGGTCAGTCAGTGCTTCCTGCTCACCTAAAACACAAAATATTTTACTTTGCCTTTCCTTCTTACTAAAAAATTGCAATCAGTGTGACATCAAAGGAAATTAGTAACACATTGGCTGAAACTCCAGTGTGCTGCAGCCTCCAGCCACGAAGCAAACTACCAGGCATTAGGGCACCTCTTGTCTTGTGAGGCACATCTGCCATGATTCCTTGGGGAAACTACCTTTTGTTCTCTTCAGCCTCCAAATAACAGAATCTCACAACAGATGTGCATGTTCTTTTGAACTGTGTTTTTTGGGAGGAAGGTGAACAAGAAAGTGCAACACAGCTGTATAAATAGAGGGAGAAACTGCAGCTGAGAATGAAATGATGGATAGGAGACTCTAAATTTGGTACAGGTATGGATGGCACAAGTCAGGGCAAAATAAGACAGAGAGGAATGAGAAGGGAAATCATGAGTCATAAAGAACACTCAAAAAAGCAGAGAAAATAATGTCCTGCCTCTTGGGAGAGCAACAAATATGCACAGGGAAGGAAAGTCCAACAGATCCCCACTTGCTAGTGTCTACCCTCTTGCCTGTCAGCCCTCTTTTGCCCCCTTTGCACTATTTGATAGAATGGGTAAACACGGGGCTTTTCCCTCTGAAACATTTTTTTCATAGGAAGATCCTGAACATAAACATTCCCCTGCACACTGTGTCTTGGAAAAAAGTTCCATATCCACCCAGAGTTTATCATGTCGTCCTGGCCACATTCCCTTTGGCCTCTCCTGCAACAGCAAACCAAATTAAGAAAAGCATCGGTGGGCATAACTAGATGGCACAGCCAGTACTCGGGGCATCAGAAACCTTACCTCTTGTGGTGTAACTCCCATTTCTACTAAGGCTGACTCAAAAAACATCTTTGCTGGTTTTCCCACTACCTCAGCCTGAACATCACAAGCATACTGGAAAAAAAAAAGACAAAAAATGCTGATCAGAAAAGGATTTAACTCGGTAATGCCAGTCAACTGTAAAAAAAGTAAGTGATGATTAATTTTTGCCCTTAAATACCTCTATGAGTTAACAAGTGGAGGTGAATATTGGGAGAATTTGGATAGCAGAAGCGTGAAAAGTTCTTTGTCAGGAGAGAAAGTCTTCCTGAAAGATCTCCAGCTACAAACCTACATTCTCCATCATGAGAGCAGTGCTCAGGCTCAGCTCCAGCACTGCTTATTCTTGTAAGAGCATCACTCTTAAACAAGTAGCAAATATACTTCATATGAAATGATCAAAAGTACTGGAGGGCCTTAAGAGATGTAAAGGGCTTCTTCAACCACCTGGCATATTTACAACGATTCAAGTGAACAATCAGACTTAAAAAGTTTTGTTTCCCTGCATGTAAATCTCAGTACTATGTGGAGAAAGGTCTTTCTAGCTTATTCCTAGACAACTAGAAGCCTGAACTTATCTGTGAGGCAAAACCTCTCCCCAAACTTGTGCAGACACAAATGACTGCTGTACGCAGACGTTATACCCGCTGTCTTCTCTGCTTGTATACTATCCCACTTTGCCTAATTCTCTACATACACTATATATTTTAAACTCACTATATTCAGTATATATTTGCTTTTTATCTCTCTACAAGTCTACAGAAGGGATAATAATGATTCTTTCCTTCTCTCACCCTTAGGCTGGCTTATCTACTGGGTTCCAGTTCTGCAGGGGCCTAATCAGGCTTAAAAGCAGGATGGCACTTAAATATCTTGCTGAATAAGGGCCCATTGCTGTAAAATGTTAAGGGCAAGGGCTGTGTTAACAACACTACACCAAATATAGAACGGACCTGCAGATTTTCTTGGGTATCTTGCAGACAATGTTCCATGGTTTTCTTTTCCATCTCCTTCTTTCAAGGCCCTCACTTCCAATAAAGGTATCATAATGGTAAAAGTTCACATTTTAAATGAAATAAAAAAAGTGCGAAGCCAGAAGACAAATGAATCCACCTGTCTTTAGAATGCAGCAAATGAGTTTCAATCTGTGGGGACTTTCTCCACTAAGGTGAGCAATTACAGATGACCCATATTTATACCAGTTACTCTTTTAACAAGGTGCGCAGGGCAAGTAAGCATAACGCAAGCTATAAAATACCTCTAATGCCTTCATATATGCTCCAACATCAAGTTTCAGACCATCAGTTTCTTTATAGTAGCGTCTGGAAATGAAAGTGATAAAGTTCCCATGAAATGAAAATGCTGGCAGTTAAACACAAAGAAACCACATTTTATTATTTCTGTGCCTATACAGATGTCCATATGGCTGCAACAAAAAGTCAAGTCATCAGAAACTCCGGAGCCTTAATTTAACACCAGGAATTAAGCAGAGGACAGGCTCAGTACCATGCAGTGCTTGGGGAAAAGATTTCTGACCGGATGGCCATCTGGCACCTGGGACACAAGTCTGTTTCAAAGAGATTTCCACTAGCTTGTATCATGGATTAACTCGGCCTGTGTTTTATTGTACAGAGCACTGGCTGCTCACAATGGACAGCACTCGCATCCCTCTCCCTTTAACCAGTGACGGAGGCCCCTTGGCAGACACAAAACGAGGACTTGCACTGCCAGCATCTGTAACACCTTCCTTGGGATATCTGCAAGGGACCTCAGACTGCTGGCCATCATCGCTTGTCACCAGCCTCCCATGTGAGGGAAGCCGGGACACAGCTTATCGGGACTAAGAAAGCCCTCCTAGCTACATTTGGTTCCTTCTAATAATGTTCCTACTGTCACAAAGTTCATAAAATCAGACAGTATCATTATGGTCTCTTTTTGGAACAGCAATTCATGTTAATACAAGTCTTCCAGGCTCTCCTGACCAGACTAAAGACGGTTTACTACATGACAGGGGAAAAAAGGTGGGATGCGCAGTCAGTAAAGGTTTTATGCCCTATCCTTCTGTCATTTTCAATTATCCAGCACAGCCTTCCTTTAAAACGGCCACTTAACCTTTGCTGGAACAGCCATTAACCTTCCATAGTCTAGCGTAAACAGCTTAATTTTCTAACAGTGGCATGACAGAAGAAATTACAAAGTCAATTCCCACTCTCAGCCCAAAACAGATGCTAAATGTAAATCATTTCATTTTCAAGAGGAGAGCATTCTGCTTCCTACTTCAACACTTTCCTTTTCTATGGAATGAACTAAAACTACAACCACATCAACTTGCCCCAGGCAGGCACTGTGTTAGGGTCCACTCAATTACACTGATTCTGCACACTAGAAAATAAGCTGGCTTGTGGCTAGGTTTTGTATCCATCCTTTTGCATCAACGAGGGTTCTTTAGTTAGCTGAATAATTCATCCAATTTATCATCTCTCTGCTTTGAGTCAGAGAACCCACCTACCAGCATAACTTATTCAGAACTCACATTTACATTACCTAAATGATAAAGCATTTGAAACATTATCCTTATGGTGAAAACTGAACTCAGAATATCCTAACCCCTACAATTTTAAATGAAAAATAACATTTAAAAAAAACATCCCTGTGTCTGTTTTAGAGCTGCCTACATCTGTGAGTGACCAAATTAAAAAAATACTCTTATACACACAGGGTACAAAGACATTTTTGCACTGATGACATTGCACATCTTAAACAAAGGTTGAGACTCTATTTCATTTTGAACCACAGCATTACACAGCACAAATCTTGCTAATTTCACATACATTAGCCATTCTAGTATTGGCTCAGTGTCTTCTCCTTGTCTTTCTAAATGAGGAACAGTAAGGAATTTTTACCCGTGCTGTAGGATCAGAGCATGAGAGTCTGGTAAATCCATTGTGTTGCCTTAACTGCTCCTTCTTACTGATAAGTTCTACCCAGTTGGATCAATAACCCACAGACTAAGAAGGGTTTTAAGGCCTGTTACAGTCTATTGAATCACTGAACAAAGTTGTCACCACAGCCTACTCATGCTAAACATGCAGAGTCTTTGTTAAGCCCCTACAACACACAACAGAATAACTCCTTCTATAACTCCTCCATAGCTGTTGAGACGTGTCATTACTCAGCACTGGCGTTAATAACCTCTTGTTTAAAAGCTCATAATACATCTAATTGAATTGATTTTAAGGAAACATTCCAATTCACTGATTGAATTTTTCTTGCATATGAATGCAGAAGGTCAAAATTTACCATTAATGTTCAGAGAATAATTAAAACCAACTGATCTGGCATTTCAAAAGCACATGTGCTTTTGCAGGTCTTGGTCACACACACCAGCCCAAACATTTCTCTGTCTATCCCTGGCCTCTCCCCTAAGGTCTCCTCAGCCACCACTTTGCTCAAAGCCAGAAGAACTTCAACTCTTATCTCCAGCATAGTTCAACTGGAGTTTGTGCATTACAGCTACTTTGATAAAATGACAGGATTTCTGTATTAGCAACCGGTAGAAAGCTGGAGAGAGCCTTCTTACAAGGTCATGTAGCAACAGCACAAGGGGAAATGGATTTAAACTGACAGAGGGGAGATTGAGATGAGATGTCAGCAAGAAATGTTTTCCTGTGAGGGTGGTGAGGCCCTGGCCCAGGCTGTCCGGAGAAGATGTGGTTGCCCCATCCCTGGAGGTGTTCAAGGCCAGGCTGGATGGGGCTTTGAGCCCCCTGATCCAGTGGGAGGTGTCCCTGCCCAAAGCAGGGAGTTGAAACTGGATGGGCTGTGAAGTCCCTTCCAACTCAAATAATTCCATGATTTTATAAACTGAAAACTCTCTTTGCTTCCTATCACTCATGTAAGGCAATTTTCCAGGCTGAAAGTGATCCCATACATGTGATATTTCCACATGTATGTATCAACATGTAAGAATGTTAACACCAATTTCCAGAAACAGCATATTGAAGCACCACTCAAATAGAAAGGAGTCATCTACATCACACAGGTTGTTAGCCAGATCCAGTATCACATCTCAGTCACTACAAATGTGGGCAGGTTGTGAACCTGGGAGAAGCAACCTGGCTGACTCTCGGCTGAAACAGAGATTTTCTGGACTACCTGGTCTTCCTCACTATTAGTAACTCCAGGATGCTGGAATACCAAATAGCATCACAACACTACACCAATAGCCTGTTATCCGACCACAGCCTGTTGGATTTTTTTTGTTTGTTTGGGGTTTCTTTCATTATTAAACATCTTATATTTTCAGTTCAGAAAGGAACATGTGGCTACAGGCAGCAGTCACACCAAGAGTCTTCATCTCTGAGGTCTTGCAGGGGCAAAGACAAAAAGACAAACAGTGCCTGTAATTCTACTGACCCCTTGCAATACTCATTCACTTGGGGGTTGCAGACATCAAAATCCAAACTCTCCATGATTTCCACATGTTCTTAAGAGGCTCTCAGGCTTGCTCATAGAGCAACTAAAGTCCTTTTGCTAGTGGCTTACAAAACTACAACTATTTAACATTCCCACCATCACCTGCAACCATGTACATTGATTCACCAAGGCCTAGCTCACTCTTGAATGCTGACTTGGAAGGGCTGGAGGCTGGAATTTGCTGTGCCGATGCACCAGGGTAACCCTAGGTTCTCTAGAAGCTGCTGCAATTCCTCTTCAGCAGAGCCGCTCTATCTCTCCTTCTAGCAGCCTATGGAACACATTCACACAGCTGCTCACTCTGCACTGTCTACAGAAAAAAACATCACCAACAGCTGAAATTGAAGCGGTTCCTCACCCACTGCTGCAAAGCACAGACCCATCAGGGATGGGTATTTTCAGAGTCAACTGGAGGATTCAGCACAGCAAGTTTGATGACTTCAAGCACTCCTGTGCAATCCTGTACAGACAGAGGGCTGAATCGTGGCTCATAAGGAGCAACCACACCATTTTCTTTTAGTGACCCATTTCAGTGTAATTTTTCCCTTATGCCTTGGGAAAGACTGCAAGTAAGTGACTTGGGACAGGGGGCCAAGTCAGGTGACTGAATCACCCTCTGAGGACAATGAGTTACCCAGCAACAGATAGCTGAGCAAATCAGCCTCCCATTCAAGACACGTGAATTAACTGCTCACAAGTTGGTACTACAAATGCCCACACTGATACCTGGCTTCCAATATGCACAAAGATACAGGAAAAATAAAAATATGTAGAGACTTGAAGAAGAAATAGAACTTAACTCACCCTCTTCCAAGGGAGATCAAAACAGGTTTCTCCATGCCAATCAGAACTCGGAAAGCTTCATTAAGGTTTGCATAGGTGAAGTTCTCTGCTGCATCTCCGATAACCACACAGTTTGGATTTGCTTTATCAATCTCAGCAAATTCAGGGATAAGATCTGCAGGAGGAAGAGAAAAAAAATCCACAAATCCCTTATCACTTCAGATCCCATTGGAACAGATGGTTTTCCCCTCAATCTGCCTTCACTCGTGGCACAAAATATTGAAGTCTGAATGAAGTGTTATGCGGGACCCTCTATTCCTGACTGGATCCCGCTGTTCATCTGTCCTACAACAAAGAGCAAAGCCTGAGCTCCCCCTCCCCATGTCTCAACAGCTCATTACACACAAGCACTGGAACCTGAGGCAAACTCTTGGGTAGCTGAATGAAAAATGAATAACAGCAAGGGCAGTATCCACCTCCTTTCTCCATATCCAGGTTCTACAGAGAAAAATACTTTAAGCTTAAAACCTCTTCTATGATATTTTGCACAGGACCTCACTGATCTCCTAGTCTTTGTGGTTAAGCAGCAGACTTCTCCATGCTCTCGCTGACCCTCAGCACAACTCTGTACCTTCACCATACCACTGTCATAATGGAGATCTTGCTCAGACCACACCACTAAGGTTTATTCCACAGTCTCACAAATAAGGAAAAATGTTTTCCCTGCAAGAAAACAACAGCTGGGAGCTCCTCCCTGCATGGCTATGGGAATTTACTCTGGGCTCTCCCCATACATATCCCAGCATCTGCTGCAGTGTTTCCCCACCATCGTGCACAAGTAAGTGTGGCCTCAGGCCACGCTCCTTCAGAATGCGGCAGGCTGCTGGTGCTGGGGCAGTGACTTCGTCCACAGAGATGTCAAAGCCCAAGCCCTGGAGCTTCTTCACAAAGTTCTCCCGGGTCGCCTGGGTTTCATTAGTGCAGAATCGCAGCTTCAGACCAGACGCTTTGATCCTGTTGAGTAAAAGCAGCAGAGGGCTTAACCAGACATAGAAAATGAGCTAAGAGTATCAGTTCTGCTGTCCCACACCTAAACTTGCATAATTACAATAAAAATGCAAAGATAATATTCTAGAACAGGAGCAGAATCCCTCACTGTAACCCAGACATGCCTACAATACTGACTCTGAGCAGTACAGCTGTAGGTTTCACATACAGAGCCCCTGCCACAGCAGTTAACTGCCATGTTGGAGCAGAGAGCTAAGCTGAACATAGCAGCACAGGTGATGCCCATCAGCACAGTCTGTCAGGCACACACTCCCTCCACACACTAAAAAAACCCAAAACACCAAAAGAACCAACACTTTGGTTACTTTTCTTTAAACCAGTCTATGGATGTAGCCACATGTGACCTGAGGGCACTGCACAGCCATGAGCACAGCAGCTAGTGTGATGCCACTGGCTATTAGCGTTTTAACTTGGATTTTCCCCTTTCCACTGCCTGATCCCCTGCTGGCATGATCTGCTTGATGTAACAGCAAGGTTTTGCACTCCTGAAGGCTTCAGGGAAGAGGTCAGCTAGCTGCAATGATAGGGTGGCTTCAGTTACCTTTACCACCTACTCTCTCACAAGACACCTGCAGTGTTACTTAGTGAGCAATCCTGAAAAATATGGGACTTCAAAGTGATTCATCGATAGAAGTTTCCAGGTAAATGACTCCTCAAGAGAAGAGGACATGGTCCGAGGTGCCCAGGGCCAAGGATGTGGTTCCTGTTGATCAGTGATCTGTCACTTCATGAAAGCCCTCTGCCTCTGAGCAGTTTTGTGTTGTAGCGCAAGCTGGGGTGATCTACAGGGGAGGTCACAAAAAGGCATCTCCTCCACAGGCTAGCTGTCAGCTATTTGGAGAACCAATATGTTTCAAAGTGGCCACGGAAAATGTATCACAAATTTTTAATAAATATTTGCCAAAATACTGTCACTCAGCTCCTCAAATGTATTAAAATGCCTGATCTCTGTCAGCATTAGTGTGAATTTGTATATCATTAGCTTTGAGAAAGCAAAACTAATACAAGTTTAGATACCTACGTAAGTTTGGGGCTAGGTCTATAAATTCTTATTAAAATTTTTTTTTTGTGTGTGTTAAGATGAAAAGGGACTTTTCTATTAGGAAAGCCCCAGCATTAACCCTCAAGACAATAAAACACGGTGGGTTCCATTTCTAGGGCTGATGATCCCAACTGTTTGGTGTAAACACCGAAATCTTCTTGAGGTAACGTATCTGATGACAAACTTTCCACCAAAGGATTCTTAGAAATCCAGTCCTGACTCAGAGAGCCCCTTCCACTCATTAAAACTGCACACTGGTGTCTTCTTCAATAACACAGGTGATTAATTTCTTTCTTATTATTTGTCTTTCCTAATCATAGGTATGTGAATTATCAATTACACTTAGTGGTTAATTGCCCTTCATAAAGATAGCTTTTCTATTTTAAATTAGGCAGTTAATATATTGTAACTAATAGCATCCCCTTGTACATCATAAATATATCTTCATTGATTGGAGCAGTGAATGTGAGATTCACTCACAAGTTAATGAAGCAATTGAGTGAAGAAGTGCAGGGTGCACCCAGGGAATAATTATTGTTAATGAATTATGATGTGACCTTCTCAGAACAATGAGCAATTGGTGTGACAGTGGGATGACAGCATCCCACATCTGTTATTCGAAACATGGTTTCAGCTGTAGTTAAAAAGAAAGCAGTGTCATTTGGATACACAACAAACTTTAATAGCATGCTGTGGTTAGAAACACAAAGCTGATCTGCACACTCTTAGGAAAGAAATTCTGTCACTCACAACTGCCTGGAAGCAGACATTTGTTGAATAAGAATCTATTCTTCCTCTTTCCAAAGGCCAAAGAAATTAATTCAGGAACAACACTGACCACTGGCTTGCACAGCCAAGCACCCTCATGGCCATCTTGGTGAAAGCAAGGACTCTGTTCTCCTACACTGCCAACTCAACTTCCTTCCCAGAGTTTCAGATGAAAACCAGAGTTACACCTCTGAAAGGCTTGACCAAAGCAAGAGTGAGTACTCTGGACACATCCTGGAGTGCTTCATGCCATCACGGCCACCAGCAATTATTACCTCAACAAACAAGCCCAGTAAATGGTTAGGATCAGATGACACCTACAAAGAGTTAGGCCAAGCTGCTCAGAAAATGTGAGCCCTCTGGTGAAGTATGAAAAGGGCTTTCAGAAATATCCTGGAACACTAAACAACAGAAAGATCATCCACAACTCCAGAGAAGGCTTATTTCTACAACAATACCTTTTCAATGAACAGCCACCTCTCCCTTCATGGTTTGCATCTCTAAATCCACCCTCTGCTAGCTCTCCACGAGACCCCTGCATGACACAGTCACGCTCACCAGAACGAGCATAGTTATGCACACACTGGGATGGCCCCATCCCTCAGTGCTCAGCATGGGGACTGTAAGCAGAGCCTGCAGGCCAGCATGCATCAATAAACAACTATCAACTCAGTGCTTAAATAATTTGGAAGGGCTTTAAACAACAGCTCTACATAATGGGAATACTGGCTTCAATTGTGTTTACAACAAAACTCCTTCAGTTTTCCTGGTAAGGTTTGGCACAAGGAGGAACTAAAAGAGACACCTTGAATGCCTCTGTCTCACAGAGGTGTGATTCTTTGCATGACAAGCCAACACTGCACTGGGGGCACTGCTGCTAAACTGGTCAGCTCAATGGGAAACCCCGAGCGACTGAGCTAACCCAGTGCTCACACTTCAAGAAGCAAGTACAGAGAGAGTTCCTGCCATTTCCAGCGCCAGCAAGTGTGGGGATGTTAGGAGAAGAATGAAGAACAGTTTGTAATGGGATGCCTGATAAGATAAAGAGCAATGGATTAGAGACCTCCAAGTGCAGAGGAAGGAGGCAATAGCAGATGAAATACACAATATGCAGTTTATCAAGATCCCCAGCATGTTACAGATTTATCAGCACCCACATTACAGAAGGGCAGGCATACCCAGGAAACCCAGTCAGTCAAGGCTCCAACTGACTTCCATGCATGGCAGCCACGATAAAGATCCCACTCAGAGTCCCGAAGAGCCAGAAATCAATCCTGACCAGAGTGTAAGCTGGGCACTCAGATGCGCAGCACTGTGCTCCATGCTGCAAGGACTCTGCATAGTCCAGGCAGCTGCAGATGTCCCAAGCCTTTCACTCCCTGCTTGAGGCCATCAGCAGGCTCACTGTCAGACAAATCCACTCTGTTTCCAGCATGACTGTTGGTACCACTCCTAATGCCTGTGAGCAGGAACAGGGGAGCCTGAACCTCACCTTTATGCGGCAAGCTAGACATGACGGGAAAGCAACTTCTGATTGTTCAGGGTGCCACAAGTGGCAAACTTGGCTAAAAGTATCTCTGTGGCTAAAGAAACTTGCTGGACAGCTGAGCACGCAGGGTGGCAGGAGGCAGAGGAAAGGTCCAACTGCCTGCACTGGCTGTGTTGCAGAGCCAGAACTGGCTGCTTGGAGAGCAGCCACAGCACACAGTGTTGACACAAAAGAATCAGCCACAGAAGACACTTCCAAGCCCAGCATTGTAAGCAGACAGACAAGCAGCGGGCTAACACCCCAGCAGGTGGGTGAGCTTTTCTCAGCCTGACCAGAAGAGGGACTTAAGCCCACTCCAGTCAAAACCAACTGCTTGGTTGCCCATCCCTCTACCTCAAACTGTGGCACGATTGAGAGCAGGTATAGGGGAGAGATGGAAATGCGTTTTCTAACTTCAGCCTCAAGCGGCCCCTCATGCTACTTCAGCTCTTTGAACTGACCTTTACCTCATTCTGACAGAGCAGGACACGACGCTGAGTGACAATGTCCCACAATGCAATTACTGTGCGTCAGATGAGCCGGTCCCTTACAAATCACCTCGAACTTTACACATCTGCTGGCTGTCAGCATCTGCCAGGCTCACTCACCCGAAAATAATGAAAAAACTCTCATTATTGTTCCATAACAGGTAAAGCGTTAGGACAATTATTAGACATCCTGACTGACCTTGTGCAGACTTCACCAACTGCCCTTGCCAACCTCCACGGGCAGCCTTTGGGCATATAAACCACAAAAGCTGTTCTTTTAGATGATGTACAGGTTATGTCACTGGTAGGAAGAGAAATGGCCACAGAATCTAGGCTGGAAGCCATCACTCCTTAAATCCACGTTGTCCTGCACATGGCAGAAGCAGTTAATGCTAAACTTCACACCTCCCATCTCTACACCTCTCTTTTGCAGTGAAGGTTCTTCCTAGCATGGGAACAGGTGAGCCCTGCCTGCAGCTGGCAAGTCCCACACAGAGGGTGAGGGGGGCACAAAGCAAAGCCCTGGAGGAGGCAACAAGTCTGAGCTTGGCAACTCTCCAGCAGCAACTTCAAAGGAGTTTGGAAGAGCACCAGTTATGAGATTTCCAGAGCTGGCTTTTTATCCTGGTTTTGTTTTTTCAGAGTGGGTTGTCTTTTTTTTCCAATTTAAAAGAACAGAAAGCATGCTGAGCACTGATGCTATTTGACTCTCTTGCACCAGCAGATGAATACCAGTGTGCTTCAGAGTAAGCTTGTCAGCACTCCAATGCCATCTCCAAATCAGTGGGAAACAGCAGAACTGGAGAGTTATCTACCTGTGGCCAAACAACAAAGCAAAGCCAGGGCTAGTGCAGGAACTCTCTCCTCCTACCTGAGGACTTTAGCTTATTGCCCTCTGCAAGGGCCAAGAAGAGTGCTGGTGCTATGGATAAAACATCTCCTGTTGAGAGGAGACACAACTGAGCATAGTGATCAGAAGTAGAACTGACTTGCTTAGTTTCAACATCAATACAGAAGAAAGAGTATGGAAAGAGCAGAAACTTACACGACTTTTTTAGCCTGCTTGTGACACAGTGACCTTGGCTTGCTTTCTAGTTGTCCTTTCTCTGTCCTAGTGTCCAAATCTTGCCATTCCCCTGATTTCTGCCATCTTCACAGTGTGTCCAAACTGCTTAAATCTTGCAGACACATCCCTAATGCTACTCTTGCTCCCTGATCTGCTTTTTCACTTCCCTTCAAAAGGCTCTGGCTCTGAGCACAGCGAGCTCATTAAAACTCCTCATTTCCAGTGGTTCAGCTTTCTGCTCCATATACCAAGGCTGGCCTGGCAAATCCTTACGTACTGCACTTCTTGGCCCCACTTCCCCTTGCATTCCTGTGCCTGAAACTCATCCCTACATCTGCTATCTCATGAGCACAATTTCCTCTCCAGACCCATGTGGCTCACCTCTCCCTATATATAGAAGTGGATAATTTGGAGACAATCCAAAGGAAGGATTGAAAAAGGATTACAAAATAGGAGGGCATTGCTTTTGAACAGGAAGGAAGGCAAATTAATAGGCATGTGCAAGGGAGCCACAAGAAAAGGGGCCAATTGTATTTTAAGGGTGGGCAGTGTGAAATAAGAAAGAACACTATAATAAAAGACTCTGGAAACACTGCTTCAACACTGTTTGACAGCAAAAACTGAAAAATCACTAACCTGTAGTTCAAAGTAAACTTTAAAAACCTACCAATGCCTTTATTTAGGTATTTCAATCATTCAGAATTTTCCAGAGGTAGAAATAAATACTGGAATTTGTACATCAAAAAGTCTGTCTTGTCCTGAATTTCCTACAAAGGCTGCCTTTCTCTGACACACCAAGTACAGCTGAATACCTGAATACTGAAGAAATCACATGATAAAAAAAGTCATACTCCACCTGCGCGAACATAAGTACAGACAACAGATTTGTCTGCAGATTTTGTAGACAATACTATTCCACAATAGTGAAATCTAGAATGAAGTATGTAATAAACATAGCACATGCTTTTGAAGTGAATCTGCAGAAAGGAAGAACAAAGCAGATTATAAGGAAAGTCTTTCTGGTCCATTATGTTCAGTAATGAGATGCATTTAACTGCTGCTGATTACCAAATGAGCTTGAAGTGTTACACCTAACAGTCCCTTTAACCCCACTGCAAGAACTGAACTAGGGGCTTCTCACTTCTTCCTGTTGTGGATTGCTAGGCTGAAGCAAGACAACAGCGAGGTTCAAACACAGGGGTGTTTTCCCAGCAAAATAAACTCTGTTGGACTTTAAACACTTGCTAACTCTCCACTTTAGAGCTGCCAAGAAAAAAAATCTGAACTCTGGGGACTCAGTAAGCACAAACGTCTGGAATACACATATTCCCATTCAGCAAAACATTTTTAAGGACAGTATAATGAACCACAGTCCAATAGCTCTTGTTCTGTGCTAAAATCAGTGGAAGGGTTTTAACCTTCAAAGCTACTAATAACTTGGTTTTGACTAGAATTTTAATGGTGTAATCTTTGACACTGCTGAATTCTTACTTTGCATACAAACAGCACTGGTTTGTAATTAATGAATTCTGTTTCTCAGAAAAAAGAAGTAAATTGCCAAAAGGTTTCATTTAGCCTATTTTACAGGGAAAGAATTCACTCGCATGTGCCCTTCTTATCTGCTTTACAAAGTACTGTACCATTTCACTGCAATAGCTCAAAGACCAAGCTGCATTCCAACAAACTTAGTGGGATTTTAATCTGGAAGCAATCGATAACTACTTTCAGCACAATACTTGCAAAGACAGCATGGAATCTGAACGGCGATACTACCAAGGAATTGGGTTTGATTTGAAGATTCCAGAATGAGTTGACCAAACACAAAAGACAAGGAAAATAAATCCTACTACACCAGTGGTAAAGTGAGAGAAGTCTCGAGCTCTAAAGCCCAGAGCAAAGCAAAGTGCTGCTCATCCACTTCAGGCATTAACCAGTGTTCACACATGGTAGTGGACAAACAAGTGCTGTCAGGGAGCAGCTATCACTATAGTATCTGCTGTTACTCTTTGTTGGTAAATATCTGTACTGCACACCATCGTGATGATGGACAGTAAGTGGCTCAAGCCACTAAAGGTTAATGGTGTTTGAATTCCAGAAGTGTAAGCACTTACTCATGTGATTCGTGTAGACAGCACCCACAGCTTCAAGGACACCAAACTTCCTATGACAATAATGAACACTGATGATTAGGAAAGCAAATAAGGGTTAGGAAGGTCCACTGCTCTCAGAAAACTGAGGCCACAGCTAATGTTACAGGCTAGAGTGCAGCTGTGGCAACTGAGGATCAGTTCCTGACTCTTCCTGGCTATCACTGAACAGCTACATGACAACGCAGAACTACTTTAATCTTTTTGTGTCTCTGCTGCTTCAGAATGGGCCAGTGACACCTCCCTTTCTTTGGAATCCATGGATAGAAAGTGCAAAGGGAGTTAAGTGCAAAGACAAATGAACAGATATGTACACAAGAGGTTGTATAGCTTATTTGAAAGTCTCTCTCTAGGAGGAACAACTCCTTTGCTATCGCATGACCTGAAGGCATAGCAAACCTTTAAACACTGAACATCTGCGTGGACTGCAGACTGTGCTAAGCCAGCTTCGGGTACCTTCTGCAACAACAAAGGTTTCCTACTCCTTTTCGCACACACACTCTCAGATGGCTCTTTGTAAGCTCACAACTGTCCCACCCAAACCCCCACATGCTGAATTGCTTTACAGTTCCAGTTCCGCTTGTTGTCCTCACAATCTTTGCCTTGTTCAACTCTCTGGGCATTCTACTTTAACATGACTGTCCAGCTGCTCTGCAGCCTCCTCGCTCCTCAGATTTCCGCTGCTCTTTTAAAGGACTCTGTAAAAAGTTGTGCTAACAGATGCGCTATTCTGGCCAAACAACAGGATGTTGTAAATGTCCAGCCACTGTGTGCTTTTCATATGGATATGCTAATGGACACACTATCAGCACAGGCTGTAAATGCAAATAGTAGAGCACAGGGTGAGCATCTTTGATAGATGTTTAATCACCTTCTGTCTTGTAAGAGACCAGCTCCCTGCTATTTGAAAGATAAAAAGAGAATAGCTACCTGGTGTCAATGCTGTGTAAATCAATTAAGACAAAAAACGGTGCAGTACAGAGGCACTGTTAAAGCTGGCTCCAGAAGGAGCCTTTAAGTCAGGATGGGCTTTCTGATCTTGTTCCTGGGCTTTCTAATCAGTTCTACAGCGTCTGCCAGTTAACTCCACCAACTTGGAAGAGATGTGTTTCATTTAACTCTGTAGTAAGGATTTTATTAAAACAACAACAACCACCACACACCACAGTAAACTGAACGATCCCAAACTGTTACAGGTTAGGAGATTTAAAAGGCCAAATTATCAACCTGCTCTTGGGTTTTCTAGTCATCAACAACTCCAACATCCCCACCTAAAGCTAACAGTAACAGTCTGTGGTGGATTTAATGACACTCCTGGCACGCTGGCTTCCGGGTGAAAGAAGGGGTGCCAATGCCCTCAGGCACATGGGTGCCTGTCTGCAATAGTCCAGACTGGTAACAAGAAGGATTCGGATTCACCTTATCCTTCCTTGAGCACAGGAGGAGGTCTAGGTCTGCTCTGTACAACAAATACTGCAGAGGTTCATCTTCTGGCCTCTGATTCACCAGTTCACTTGCAGCACATGCCTAACCCTAAGATATTTCACAGGTAAAATTGATCAGAGATGCAGGTACATTAGCAATAAATAAGGCATTCCCAGTCATTACACTCTTTTTTAACACAAGTTACACCAGCTTGGACAGTGACTACTGATGCTTTCCTCAGGAGAGTCTCTATGGCACAGGGGGGTGTGTCAGTGAATGCGATTCTGGTCAGGATGTTCCTGTGTCCATCAGCATTTCTAGATATTTTCCTCTCCGTCTGGCCATACTGCTAGACAGAAACAAATGAAAGAGAACCACCCCCTGCAGCCATCACAAATATAAAACAGGCTGCATTCTGCTGGAAGAACCCACATCACCATGATTTCAAACACCAACTGAAATAACTGCTTAGCAGAACTTGGCTCAAAACAAGAAAAATTATGCAGAAAAAGTAGTTTTAGTGGAGTCAAAATGTCTTCAGCCATACAAAACCAAGAGCAAATGAAAGTGCTTACTTATATTCGTTATTGGTGTGTACTATCTGTCATTACATGACGTTAATTGCTATAATGGTGCATAGCAAGACAATCCAAAGAGAACAGGTCAGCCGCTACATGATCAGAGTTCATATCAGTGGTATGAATTACCAAAAGAGTATTTAATATTCCTGTTGGACACCCATATGTACTAAAAGATGTTAGACATCTCTTTTAGCAAAAGACCACACCAATTTGAATAAATTTTAAAGTTCCTAGCTATACGATTTTTTAATTGATACAAATAATTAATTTTAAAAGTGCTGCTTTTAGCTTTAATGCATCTGCTTGAAACCACTGAGCTGTGCTATGACGGAGCCACAAATAATAATGACCAACTGGCAACAGGATAATGAGTCAATAAAGATCTTAAATGGTGCGAGCTACAACAATTACCAGCCTAACAGGGCAGATAAATAAGGCTACTTGACTTTACCCAAGGCAAATGATTCTTCATTGCTTACACTGAATGACCAGAAATAAGTGCTTTGGTTTTCTTCTCCTTCCTGGCACTTTTCTTTACCCACTTGTCTTGTCCCCAGTCTCCACAGCTACAACCACTGCTTCTCTGTTGCTGGCTGACACGGAGCTTCTCCGTGCCCACATATGCTAAGAGCAGCCACCACGTTCCCAGTTCACTCCCAAGGAAGCAAGCCTCGAACAGAGAGCTGCAGAAGAGCCTCATAGACATCTCCAGCATTTCAGGAGGAAGCCTGCAATATCTCATATTTAGCTCAAGGCCAGAGTTTTACTGTTGTTTCACTGGCACATTTCTGACATTGTCACGTATTAAAGCGCAGTTTGCATTGCCTCCATGTGGGAGTTTCCAGCAAACGCAGAGACAGAAGTGACTGAACACAAAGCTTAGAAGCCTGGGAGAGAAAACCCAACACATGAAAAGCATCTGGCAAACCATGAGGCAGGTATTATTGACTATGTCCTGGGTTTTAAATGAATGTTCTGCCCTCTGACAGTAATTATGTAGCTGTTGTTATTTATGTCTGGTTTGGCCATGCCTGGACACCTCACAATTTGTGTCAGGACTGTGATGTGCTGCACAAATGCAATGGTCCCAGCACAAAGTGCCAGTCGGCAAGAAACTATAGGAGGGTGGTAAGATGCGTCCTCCTGGGAGATGGAGAGCAGAGACGACTCTGCTTTGCACAGGCCTCAATTACCAGGAAAGTTTGAGAGAGACAAGAAGGAAAGCCCTCGACGCCTAAGGCCTCCAGTGGGGCAGGCCCATGAGTCAACACCTGCCATCAAACAACAGCAGCTCCCTAGGTCAACAAGGCCGATACAGACCTAGGTAGATTAGCCTAGTTAATTAGGTAGTTAATTCAGTTAAGGGAAGGAATTTGCTGTATTCCCAGTGGTGCCCCTCAGTCCATGGGCCCAGGTGCCCCCTGCAGGTCCCCCACGAGCCAGGTGGTCAGTGCCCACTGGGGTCCCACCCATCTGAGAGCAAAGCTTGTATCTTGGCTTGTATCTTGGCTTGTATCTTGGCTTGTATCAGAAACAGTGTAACCACCAGGTCCAGGGAGGTTATTCTCCCTCTGTACTCAGCACTGGTGAGACCCTTCCTTGAATCCTGTGTGCAGTTCTGGGGCCCTCACCACAAGAAGGATGTTGAGGCTCTGGAAC
>WAAB01001446.1:146022-241415 GCA_013389865.1 Piaya cayana | reverse complement strand
GTCACCTTCCCTGGAGGTGCTCAAGGCACAGGTGAACGAAGCACTGAGGGGCATGGTTTAGTGATTGATAGGAATGGTTGGACTCGACGATCCGGGGGGCCTTTTCCAACCTGGTGATTCTATGATTCTAAAGCAGCTTTAACGCCTGTCACCGGCGCCGCCGGCGCCACAGTCAGCTCAACCCCCACGCCCGCGGGGGGTCCCCGGAGGCAGGGTCCCGCGGCCTCCTCATCCCCACCACCACCGGCCGGGCCACCCGGCTCCCACCTCCGCACCGGCGGCCCCCAGCCCCGCGCGCCCACCGCACCTGCGCACGGCCTCGGCCGAGCCCGCGATGGGCGTCCCCCCGCCGCCGCCGCTGTCGTACAGGACGCCGCTCACGTCCAGCAGCAGCGCCCGCACCGCGCGCGCCCACCCCGCCATGGCCGCCGCCCCGCCCCACCATGGCCGCCCCGCCCCGCCATGGCGGCCGCCCCGCCTCCCTTCGCTGTCCGTGGTTTGTCCTGTTCGAGTTGGAAGTGGCCTCCAAGGCCATTCAGCCCCACCCCCTGCCACGGGCAGGGACACCTCCCACTGGATCAGGTTGTTCCAAGCTCCATCCAACCTGGCCTTGAACACCTCCAGGGATGGAGCAGCCACCACTGCTCCAGCCAGCCTGGGCCAAGGCCTCCCCACCTCACAGGAAAACATTTCCTCCCAAGATCTCGTCCCAGTCTTCTCCCTTCCAGCTTAAAGCCATTCCCCTCATCCCATAACTCCATGCTCACTTTCCCTGCCACCCCTTTCTGTACTGGAAGCTGCTCTAAGATTTCCCAGCAGCCTTCTCTCGGCTGAACAACCCCAACTGTCCCAGCCTGTCCTCCTAGCAAAGGGGCTTCAGCCCTCGCATCATCTCCATGGTCTCCTCCAGACCCACTCCAACAGTATCATGAAGGGTGGCTGTTTAGCCTGGACAAGAGGGGAGACCTCCCTGAGGGGAGACCTCATTGCTCTGCAGCTCCCTGAAAGAAGGTTGCAGCAAGGTGGGTGCTGGTCTCTTCTTGCAAGTGACAGGCGATAGGACAAGAAAAAATGGCCCTAAGTTGTGCCAGGGAGGTTTAGATTGGACATTAGGAAAAACTGCTTCACAGAAAGGGTTGTCAGGCCCTGGAAGAGGCTGCCCAGGGAGTCCCTATCTCTGGAGGGGTTTAAAAGATGGGTAGATTAGGTGCTCAGGGATCTGGTTTGGTAATGGTCAAGGGTGGCTGGATGCCATGATCTCAAAGGTCTTTTCCAACCAAACAATTGTACAATGATTCTATAAAGGACTGCTACTCCACCATGCCCTCGCATCAACGCCCAGGCCTTGGCTTGGGTCAGGGCTTTCCTAGCGTGGTGATGTTCTCAGTGTGTTCCCATCCCACAGCTCCCTCGGGAGCAGGGGCGCTGCAGGATGCTACTGGTGGATTCCTGTTCTGCTCCATGGGTTTGCCCTGGGCCTGCAGGAGCTGAAGCAGGGCAGGATAGGGCACCTTGGGACTGAGGCGCAGACCAACACACCAGCAGGAGCCTGTTGAGACCTGCACCAGCTCAACCTTGCCCTGCCTCCACAGCCTGTCCTCATACATGCCCAGCACTTCATGCAACAGCAGAGACGACACCCCTGCCTCGTCACACACAGCTGAATCCAGCCGCTGCGTGCTCAGCCACAGACAAGATTTCATCAGCTATGTTCCAGCTTCACAGATAATGTTGCTGTCTCCCTCAATAAAGTCCAAACACTTTCCTATTGCCAACACTCTCAACAGCGTGCCATGACTCACAGAATATTTAAGGAGCTGCGGTGGAATTACAGTCTGCTTTGTTTTAAGAAGAGAAGAGGAGCCTTGGCAGCATTGATTGGCATCACAGTTTTCTGGAATAGCCCCCAACTCCTCCTTAAAGATAGTATCTAAACTGTGAAATTCGTTAAATAGACCCAGAAATGGATCAGGTTATTTAAAACAACATCACTAATGGTGCAATATCTCAGCTGTCTCCTCTGATAGTGAATATTGTCTTGGACAGTGTTATCAGTCCAGGACACCTGCTATGAATATCGATCCACTGCTTGTTACAGCCATCACTTGCCGTCAGGACAGGTCAGGGTTGAAACCCACCTAGCATCAAAGCAATTTAAAGACAGCACTCGGCCTGAATTTTAATGCTTGAGCTGGGAAATGGACCAACTTCAAACAAACTGCTAAAAGTAATCCATGGGTGTGTGCTGCTTCATGTGTGCCTTTCTTCGTGCATGTATGTTTGTAGGTTGGCGTGCGTGCTTGTGTTAAGCTGATGACACCTGAAGATATCTGCTAGCTCACATATTAATCTCAGGGCTACAATTTACCTTCTCAGCTCCTGCAGACACAACTCCTCAAAGAGAAGTTATTTGTAGCCTCACCTCTATCAGATTAGATTTTGTTCTTTCAAACATAAAAAACCTCTGGCGCTGCCAAGGCTTGCAAGCATTCCTACAGAAGTGAGCCATGCGCTTATCTACCATATGACAATGCCTATGATTTCTCCACATAGTTTGAAACTAATATTGTGTCACAAAAAGAACCCCATTTCAAAAACATTAATAGGATCTGCACTAAGACTTCATATCAATTTTCTTTATTTGATCTCTTTCAAAGCAAGCTGTCCAGCAGCTGCAACTGTTCCTCTCCCCTTCCTTCTTCTTCTGCACCTCCAGGAACTTTAAATACATGAGCAATACTTTACTAACACACAGCAGTGTTTTCCAGTTCACCATCACCTTCACTTCCACTCAGGGTGCGCCCCCAAAAGCTAAGTTTTATCCATCTGTAGCTTCAGTGTGTGAACTCCTCATGACAGGGCTCCCTCCTCTTCCACACTTGTAAGTTATGCCATACCAGAGACCAGCACCATACGGGCTCTTGGATGCTGCCACCACATAATTAGCAATTAATTTTAATCACATCGCCCTACTCATCTTCCTCTCATCTTCTTGCTCTCCCCTTACCTTGAGGCCTATGCCTTTGCAGTGGCAAATGGAAAGCCCAGTCCTGCTGAGGCTGAAACCCCTGTAAAGAGGAGGAGGGCTCTGGTCTGCACCTCTTCTTAGGAATAAAAGCAGGTGGAGCAGCCAATTCCCACCCAGGACTGCCTCCGGCTGAAGGGTGCATCCCCATCTGGACCTTGGCCTGATTCACAGCATCAACAAACTGCAGGAAGGCTAGGAGGGGGGCGGCATCCCCCCCCCAGATACAGACACACAGACAGACATTGCTAGCAAGTTTTGAATGAGCATGGCTAGCCAGGAGTGGCTATGGTCAGGGGACTGGTGCAAGT
The DNA here is from genome assembly GCA_013389865.1 of Piaya cayana. NCBI lineage: Eukaryota > Metazoa > Chordata > Aves > Cuculiformes > Coccyzidae > Piaya > Piaya cayana. Next base: position 238,079 of record WAAB01001446.1, on the reverse strand, counting down.
GGAGAGGCTTGGCCTGCTCCTGCCTACACTGTCCCAGTTACAGGTGTGATCAGGCACCCAGGCATTCCCACTAGAGGACTGGTCAGAGAGTTGCTCTGGGGGCATGTCCTCCCCCAGCACCAGCGTGCCTCAGTTTCCCTGCCCACCGACTGGGAATAGTGTGAATGCCACAGGTGAGTTCAGGGGTCATGGCCGGAGTCTGAACTGGACAGAGTTGGCCCAAAGTGAAAAGCTGCCCATTTCTCCTGGTGGGCCACATGCTAGGTCCACATCTGGAACAGGAGCTGGTGGCACAGGCAGTGCATCGAGCCCGGAGCCCGCTCGGTGCAGTAAGGGGATACGAGAGCCGTCCCTGCCCGCCGACCCCCCGGGGCAGGTGACGGGCGGGCGCTGCCGCCGGGATGCGGGGATGCGCGCTGGGATGCCGGGAGGAGGCGGCCGGGCGCCCCGCGGAGGCAGCGCGGGGAGGGGGCGCGGGGCCGCTGCCAATGGCTGCGCCGCCCCCTCCCCTCCCCGCCCGCCGCCCCCCGCGCCGCTCACTCCGCTCCGCGCCCGCGCTGCAGCCAGCCGGCCCCGGGGATGCCCGAATGTCCGGAGCGCGGGGCCGCGGCGGCCCCCACCCGCCGTAAAACCTCCTTCTCCATCTTAGACATCCTGGACCCGCGGAAGTTCAGCAGGAGCCGCGGTCCGGGCGGCGCCCCCCGCGCGGGCGAGTGGGACAAAACTTCGGGAGCGGCTGGACGGGACGGAGCCGCCGGCAGCGCGGGGAACGGACCGGAGCCGCGCGGTAGGAGCGCGGTCGAGGCTCCGCGGGAGGGTGCGGAAGGGAACGGATCCGAAACGGAGGCACGAGGGAAGAGTTATCCGCGTGTCCCGCCGAGGGCGTCCCCGGGTATCCCCGGGTGGGATGATCCTCCTCCCGCGGGGAAGGGGGATGGAGCCGGAGCGGGCTCGGCGCTGCGAAGGGACGGGTCCGCGCGTCCCGCCGGCCGCACCCCCGGGCGGATCCGCAGCCTCGTCCCGCCCGGGGCGGGAGGATCCCGGCCCCGGGACGCAGTGGCCGATCCGTCCCCGGCGGAGGATGCTTCGGCTCCCGCCGATCGATATCCCATTACCGCCGCCCGCCTATCTGTCGCCCGCAGCTTGCGGGAGCCCGCCCGGACCTCCTTCCCCCGGCCTGAGCCCGACGGCGTTCGATTAGAACTTACCTTTAATAGATGACATCTATCGATCCGGCCCTCGCAAATCTGAAACTCCATTAGCGCGGGGAGGGGGCGGGGGGATTTATTTCGCTTCAGAGGGAAACTTTAATAACTTCTTTTTTAATTGGAAACAAATCCATACCGACAGCCTCCTGCCCCCCCGCCGCAGGTGCGGTGACACCGCGGGGCAGAGGTGCTCGCTCGGCAGGCTGCGGTTTGCCTTTATTTTATTTTATTTTACCGATTCCCTTGTTTTGCCGCGCTGGGTTTGGGTAGGGGGTAAAAGGGATGGGTTTGGTGGGGGGGCGAGGGTTCGGAGGAGCAGGGCTGGGTTTGGCAGGGTTGGAGAAGGACTGGGTTTGGGGGAGTCTGGAGGAGCAGGGCTGCCTTTGGGGGTTCGGAGGAGCAGGGTCTGGTGTGGGGGTGCCAGCGGCGCCCCCTGACCCCCGCCCTCTCCCCCCAGATGCGCACCCCTCGGCGGAGCGCGGAGCAACGGCAGAAGGGCAGGAGCGCACCCACGGGGAGCCGTGCGGGGCCGAAGGAACCGGTCTGGAGCAGCCGTGCGGGGACGGAGGAGCCAGCCCAGAGCAGCCGTGCGGGGCCGGAGGAGCCAGCCCAGAGCAGCCGTGCGGGGCCGGAGGAGCCAGCCCGGAGCAGCCGTGCGGGGCGGCGGGGGCTGGTCCCGGGGAGCCGCGCGGGGCCAGTCCCGAGCCGCCGTGCTCGCCGCGGGGCCGGCGGCGGTGCGGGGCGACCAGCAAGCCGCGGCGGGCGCGCACCGCCTTCACCTACGAGCAGCTGGTGGCCCTGGAGAGCAAGTTCCGAGCCACGCGGTACCTGTCGGTTTGCGAGCGGCTCAGCCTGGCGCTGTCGCTCAGCCTCACCGAGACGCAGGTGAAGATCTNCCGTTCCCCGCCGCGCCCCGCGCTGCCCCCGCTGCCCGCGCTGCTCCCGCTGGGCGGCGGACCCTTCGCCCCGTTCCTCGGGCCCGCCTACCTCGGGCCCTTCTACGCCCCGCACCTCTGAGCCGCGGGCGGGACCCCGGGGCGGCGGGATCCCCGCACCGGGCGCGGCGCCGCCCCTCGCCCCGCTGCAGCCGCGGGGCTTCGAGATGTGACTGCGGACGCCGGAGAGGGGACGCGTGCGACACCGATCCCCTCGAGGCTGCTCCGGGCTCCTTTCCGGCCCCTCCCCGCCCGCGGCTGCTGCGCGGGCAGCTCGGACCCGGGGAAGGCGGCCCCGGGCTCCGCAGGTGCTCGTGGGACTCGGCTGTGCCCGGTCCGGCTTGATGACCGTGTCCGACTCCTGAAACCGCGAGCTGTGTGCGTGGCCCTTTCTGGAAGAGCATCTTGTGCCTGAGGAGGCTCCGCGTCCTCCGGCGAGGACAGGAGCTGCCCGGGCGGCGGGGAGGCGCTCGGCCGTCCCTCGCGGTTCCTTCCCCGGGACTCGAAGGCTTTGGATGAGACGCCTCAAGATCTTTCTGCAGACAACGGTTGTTCTCGTAGTAACACGGCATTGGTGCCAAATGAGGCAGAAAAGAAAACATAAATCAGAGAAAATGATTACATTGTTCATTTCTTTAGAAATGGGACATTTGTGGTAGAAAATAAACAAAACGCCGCGTTTTCCAGCATGCCGAGGCCTATTTTCCACAAGAGAGAAATTGCTTTTTGGTTTTTGCTTTTTTTGGAGCATTTGTTAGAAAGGAAAAATCACATTTCATCTTCATTGTTACAAGCACCGGAATGAAAAGGAATTTTAGCTGGGGGCTTATCTGTCCCTGAATGGATGGGAAATAATTGGTTTAAAAAAATCTGTCTTGTGCAGTTTCACAAAATATTACAACACACTGATCAAGACTGCATCTTGTGATGGTTTAAAGTACATGTTGGGTCTCCAACCAAAATGCTTGACTCATAAATCCTATCTGGCTCTTCCTGTGTTTGTCTAAATAAAAAGGTTTTTTAAAAGCATTTCATATCGAATTGTTTTTAATCCTACTTGGATGAAGCAGCGTTTGCTTTCTGGGCTGCTTCCCTGCTAGGTGTGAATCCCAGACGGCAGGTGGTATCCCACCTCCTCCGGCTGTCTTCAAGGACAAGCTTCCCAGGTCACCCCTCTTTACTGACATTGCCTTCCTGACTTCCAGCTTCACAGGGTGCGAGGGTCTGAAGCCCACAAGGCCAGGCATGGGGAATGGCTGCTGCCTGTGTCCTGCCTGAAATCGCCTGCTGTTGTCTTTCCATGCCAAGGAGGTGGTGTTCGGTGCCTCCTTAATTGTTTGCGTAGCTATTAACAAAACAAGAGGTTCACCTCAGGTCATGGTTCTGGAAGTCATAACTGCTGCGTGAACATATTTACTTGCAGGTTAATTAAAGTAACTTTTTAACCCTAATTTGACTGAAGTTAGAGTTACTGGAGACAGGGGTCATCACAACCGCTCAGCAAACGTCCAGAGCTGCCTTGTCTTCTGGCCACTCAGTCAGCAGTCCTGGCTGTCTGAGCCATCGAGACGCAGTGCTGTAGACAAGCCGGCTGCCCAGTCCTGGCTGCCTCAAGTCCATTCAGAGCTCAGGCCCCCAGAAGAGACAGGGGCTCCAGCAGGCTGCTCTGGTCCATCTTCCCTGCTTCAAGTTAGGACCCACCAGGCCTAAATCCCCTTGCCTATTTGTGACTTCCACCACTGGTGCTTGCAAACACCATTTCTTGATTTCATTTGGCCAGCACTCTAAGACGTTCCCAGAGCACAGAACAGTTTGTCACCTGCAAAGCACTGAAATCTCTGGCAGGATAAAAGACTGGTGCCCTGTCATTTGTCATGTGATTTGTTCTCTTCCCTCAGTGTAAATGTAGATTTCATGGCACTGATCCCAGGCCGCCAAAACCTTGCCTGCTAAGTGCTTCCAAGCCCTTTAGGCAGCCCCTTCCCTTCTGGCTTTATTGAGGAAGCGGCTGCTCAGGTGGGCGATGTCTTTGGCTGCTAATTAGTGATGTGCGACTGGCCGCTCACTGCAGCTGTACTCCAGAACAGTCCTGGAAACAGCAATTGCTGTCAAGAAGCACGTTGTCCAGATTGCGCTATTCACACTGGTAACACTTTCAGAAATGTCCTGCTGAGTATCCATTATCTCCAACAATTTGGAATACAGATTTGTGCAATATTTTCAAGCACAGACAAAAACTGACTTTACTCACAGATGAATATGGATGTTAAAAGGAATCACAAGTACATCCCATGTGTGAAAACCAAAAAATGCATCTATATTAAGAGTTTTGAGTTCAAATGCTCCAGAGAGAGCAGGGAAGTCAGTGGCTTCCCCCACTCCCACCACATGGTCTGTAGTGATGGTGTTGCAGGGAGCAGGCAAGAACACCTGAGTTTCAGGTTGCCCAAACCTCTGGTACCAGCACGAGTCAGGCAGCTCTGCGCAGAGCTTTGCTTACGCTCTCTTCCATTTCTGTTCCGGACCATAGCACGGCTGCTAGGGCAGTGCCTGGAATCTCACCTCCAGCAGCAGCACATACTTGGTGCATCATGGAACAGCAAGAAAGCACATGGTGCACTTCAATGCAGAAAGGGAAAGCTCTTGACTCATACAGCATTCATCATTGGACAAAAAGCTAGTGCTTGGTCCATACCTTCTCTCTGCATAGGCAATATTAGTGGTCCAGGAACCACAAAAGTGCTTTGGAAATCATCTTCATTTAACCTGATAATGAAAGAAGTGTGGAAGGGAACACCATGGCATCGCAGTTAGGGAAATGTTAGAAATGTCCATTTAATTAGACTTCCAGTTTAAAGTCTAAAAAACCCGAAGTCATGCAGTTGTATTTGCAAAGTCTGAAGAAATTAAATAATGAACAATTAGATACATTGAGGAACAAAAGATAAAATATATTTCTTGAAATGTCAGTGATGAAGCATTTTTCATTAAGCAAATCAGTATGATTTGTTGTGTAATTCATGACTGGAAAATCAAACTAAAGTCCATTTCCTTCCTCCCTCTTTCTCTCTGTCTCATTGTTTGCTAGAACATCTGTAATAAACTACGTGCCATCCACACAAAGGTTTCTGAGCTGAAGATAGAATCCCCTGGTTTCCACCTGTAGGCTTCTTCCTTACTGAGACCAAGTAGAACCACTTGGAGAGAGACAGGGATGACCCAAGACAAGGCAGACAGAGAGCACAGAGGCCGACTGACAGAGCGTCCTGCTTCTGTCAGAACAGCTTCTTCAGCAGAAACATGATGACTGATTTTTGCTGTCACTGTGGCACATTAAGTGCCACGGGTTGTATTTCTGTTGAAAGGATGTAGCAATACCTTCTGGAGGAGTCCTCTTGGGCATGGGCACACACAGACACACCTGTGTTGTATGGGGTGGCTGATGTGCAGAGGATGCAGTGTGGTGGCTGTTCCCTTACTCAACTGTCCAGCAGGCTCCAGATCGCTATTGCTGGACCCCTCCCTCTTATTGCTGAAGGTGCCAACTGGGAGGTTCTGTGGCAGCACATGGACCAGTTACTTAAACTCAGGCACTACAGGCTGGATCCCAACTAGCAGTTTTCCTTTAGGCTATGAAGCAGACTGAGGGCCTTTTAAGGATGTGGATATCTAATCCCATGTTATATGACAATGGGTAGGCACAAACTCAGCCTCAGTACAATCAGCTCGACAACTAGATCCTTTTCATTGTTCATCTTGTTTCACAGCTCCCCCGACCCCGACACCTCTTGAGCAATTGGCCAGCTCTGCATTACGTTTAAAGAAACAATGAAAGTCAAGGTACCCACGTTTTTATCAAAGGCCTCACAAAATACAGCAGCCAATCTATTAAATTAAATAATAAATTAAATCTATTATCAGACCATTAAGTGGAATGATTGAGAAGCCTTGCTTTGATCCCACATGCTGGTCACGAATGAGACCAAAGTCTGATTTCAGCAGCTTCACAATCTCCAGCAGACTAGACGTCTAGCAAAATATTTGGTGGGTGAGAAGCTCCTGCAGAAACTTTGATAACAGGATTCTTGCATCACTAGACCTGAGCACTTTATTTGCTTTCCAGTATGACCTCCTATCAGCCAAATTCAACTTGAACAGATCTTTATGGTACCTTCTTGACATGGAAAGCTCATGTTCTGGGCCCTGCTTCTGGTAGTGTGCTCAGTAAAAGTTTCTGGGAAGGCAATGATGCATGCAACTAATTTACAACTTGCACATTACAGGTTTGCCTTATCCTCTTTGTTGGCATCTTTGCCCTTGTGTCCACAGGAGCTGTTTTGTGGTTCCTGTGATTGATGTAGCCTGTAGCAACACTACCTGTGCTTAATAGTAGCACAAAAATTAAGCTCAATTTACCTTTGATTTTCCCCTTCAAGCACTGAAGAGTTCCCAAGCTGTTAATAGCTTTTTTTTTCTCAAGCTGATCATCTCATGTTCTATGTTCAGTCTGAAAAAACATAATTAAAAATGCAGCATTCCATGGGGCTTCAGCACATCGTAGCACTGCAGAGACATTTCAGCAGTGTTCAACCAGCCAGCCTCTGACAAATGGAAATACTTTCAAAGACACCAATACAAATAAAAGATTTTACTCCTTTCAACAGGTGCTGATTTGTTATGGTAGCTTTGATCATGGAACTTAATTTAATGTTATTGTTTACAAAAGAGGCCTTAAACACTGATTCCTTTCAAAAGGAGAGAACGTACAGAGATACATAGACTGCAAAATGGGAACTTTAAAAGATGTCAGGTTTTGTATCAGTGGATCTTTAAGCACCTGACAACATACTGGGAGTCACCTGGGTTGAAGCCTTCTCCATCCAGGTTAGGTCAGCTCTGTGACAATGTCCCAACATCCAATTCCCGTGCTAACACCTCTTGTTTAGTGTTTGTGGGCAGCCAGTAGCTCACAGTTTTTCTTATGCTCCAGTCCTTTCCAGTGAATTGCATAGAAGGCACAGGTAATGGTGAATTCAAGAAATGCTGCATTTCACTGAAATTGTCACAGAAGAACATTAGTTTGAAGAAATGATAAATGAGCCACAGAGAGCAAAGAATGGATGCACTGCTTTACAAGTTTACTTGTCCCTTCTAAGAAACAGCCACGTGATAGCTTAGGGGTAAGTAATTTCTGTGAAGATCTTTCTGCTTTCTTAAGATCTTCCTGCCTTTTGGCAGTATGCTCTGTATTTCTGATATATCTCACATAGCAAGATTTTTGAAAACAATAATCATGAAATAAGTTTTTTAAAAACATGGATTTTAAAGCAAAACCTCTTGTTTTGACATGTATCAAGAAAGGCTGTGATTTTCTGAATTGTGGGTTATTCTGGAAAATCAGAGGCTACTTTAATGTCCTGGGTGGGGGAGTTCAGGAGCTGACAACATGTCATCCCATGGTAACATGTGGCAGATGATGCCATAGGTTATCTCACTAATATTACACTGCAATGATGCCCAGTTACAGTGCGACCTCATCAGTCGTTATGGGAGGTCCTCAGTACCAGAGCGTAGTGGCCCTGAGCAGACGAATGCTCGCCACTTAGTAAGATTAGCAATCTTTGCTGCAGCAATGTCAAACACTTCACCCGTACTTCACCCAGTGAAGATGTGCTGGGGCAGAATTCTGAGATGAGTTTCCCAGCTCCTGAGATAAACTGTATCCAGATGTTCAATATTCAGTCCTGAGATTCACCAAATTGACAAGGTATTTATACTTATTACACAGTTAGATGTATTTGTTTTCATTTTCTGTGTGCTCTCATGACAGTCATGGTTGCCACCTGGGTCAAATTTTGAAAGCTTGGAGAGCAGGTAAAGTCTTTTACAGAAATCACTATATTGATAAAATCCAAGAGTGAAGAATGGAAGTTAGGAAGCAGAAAGTCTGCATGAGCCAAGTAAAGATACATTTGTACAAGGAAGAATTAAGCTCACAGATAAGGCACTTGAAAACCTGAAATTTTAATTGACTTTGTCTCTCTCTGATTTTGTGTTTCATTTCACGATTTCTGATTTTTATGCTAGAAAATACCATTTACCAGGGTCCAGTGACTTCTCAGACTGCTGCCCACTTTCTGCTGTTATTGATCTCATGCCTGGATCGTGTTGCTGCTGGAACTGCAGGTACACTACTGTCAGAGGTGCACATCTGGAGAAGAGAAAATTCTAAACCCAGTTGCTAGTGAGCTGAAGATGCACAGCTCTTTTAATCTGTCTTGGTACATCTGAAAGTTGTCTTCCCTCGACTTTCTCCTGTTTGTGTTTTCTTGGTAGTATGATGCCCAAGGAATGTAATGCTCAACAGAAATGTGATGCAGAAAAAAAAATGAAAAAGGCTCTTTCATTTAATTAACTGCAAGTTTGAGAAACAGAAGAGCTTATTGTTTACCTTTAAATCTAGGTTTCACATACAAGTAAAATGTCTCACCTCATTTGTGGAGAACTCTGGCATGGGCGTCAATGAACTGCAAAGGCAAATACCCAATGTAAGTTCAAACATGGGAAACAATGCTTAGCAGAAGACAATGAATTGAACTATTTTGAGTCTATAATTCAGTTATCCATACTGTCATGTAACAAACGGAATATCGTTGAGGTCTTTGTAAAATAAGCCAACATACAAATCAAATCAAATACAAATTAACTGTAGCTCAAGGATTATCTTGCAATAGGACAACAGCTCTAAGGGCTGCTTGTGGTGCTTCAGGCTTGGTTAACTATCATCCACCCAATAAAACAGCACTGTCCTAAGGGGCCTGTGCAATACTTTCCCAAACTATCTTCAAAGATATCAACTAAAAAAGAAATCCCTAACTGAACTTGAGAGCCAGATATGCTTTGCACACATTACAGTTTGTTACTCCCATTTCTGACACAGAGTACTGTAAAATATTCTAGCTATGCTGCAGGAAAGACTTCTTGTCCTGCAAGAAATGTCATAATGTAGAATTCTGCTGTGAGTAAATAACCAGAATAACAAAAATATGGGACATGGAAAGTGTTTTTTCTATATAAGGTACTACCAAAAGCAGCAGGGACTTCAGTTCTCATTGATGAAAATGAAAACTGGTAGTGAACAAGTAGGGAATCTTTGGAAACACCCATCTACCCATCCATTGATGTCTTATCACCACAGAAATAAAGCACCCTCACCTTCTTGGGTCTCTTCCAGGCACATGCTTTCAAACAGGAGACAGCTACCACAGAACAGTCTTGCCCCACCACAGGGCTGGTGTTAAACCAGATGCTTTCCAGTCACAGGCAAACTAAGGGATGTTACACACCTGCGTCCCCAAATGTTACAGGAGTCCCATCACCACCTACTGTTCTCATTGATCCTTGCTCAGAGATGACTCACACATCCACAAGGCTGGCGTGTAGAGTGTGTGACACACCCACACTCTCAGAAGGCTGTTCGGGATGGAGTACCTTGACGACTATCAGGCTGGGGCTGTAATTGAGCTCTCCAGGGCAACGTGTCCACCTCTAGGTCCTGCCTTAAAACCTGACTTTGGCTGAGAGAAGTATATTTTTTTTTTGCTGAGCAGTAGCACAGTTTCAACAAGAGGAGAAAGGGTGAGGATTACCTTTGTAGCTTTCCTAGAGATGGGAAGAGGGGTGGGACTACCTTTCTGACAGTGCTAGAGATTCTTATTGAATTTAGCTAACTACGAACTTCTATTTTGAGCCTCATGACTTGGATAAACTCCATATCTAATATTCTGACTGCTCTGGCTCTCACTCTGAGGTGAGGAACTCTTCCTCTGAGCTGAGTAAGAAACTACCATGCCATCAGAGAATCAAAAGCTGGTGCTGCATTGCCTTAACAGTGTCTATCAGAGCAGTCTGGACACTTGCAGACCTGGGGTAGTGTTAAACTCAAGAAAGAGTCCCGCGACCCTGCCACTACACCAGTGCCTTCAGCAGCTCTCATGAGCAGCATGTTAATCCCTGGTGCACACTGAGCTTGTGCAGCCAAACTGCCGTAGGGGGCAAAGACTGTAATTCCTTTGTATCAGCCCTACCTCTAAATAACCACAATAACCAGGATGCAGTTCCTCAGTCTCCTCACATGCCTAATTCCTGATGACTTCAATGAGCATTTCTGCCAAAGACAGAGCTGCAGAATTACTCCTAACAACTGGCATGACTTAACTTGTTCCTTCTTATAACTTCATGGTTTACTTAGATGTCAAATTACATTTTCTGGAAAAGCAGAATGAATATAATAACCTTCTTTCCTCAAGTAGGTCAAGATTTTCTTCTTTTCTGCAGGGCAAATTACTGTAAAATGTGAAAATGTCATGCCTTCTGTTTTTTCACATTTTGGTTACTGTTATGTGGAGTCTTTTAGGCACCTACAGGTAACTAAACAGTACACATTAAGCTTTGCTTTCCTTTTATAAATCACAGGAAACACTATATCTGGCTGAGAGCAATGGCTTCGAGATCTACAGTAACAGCTGCCACTGTACACACTGTGAACAATTTAAAATTCCAACTTGAAGAAAAGTAACCATTTTCTGTGTCTTGATTATGTGTGCCAAAACCAAAGGGAAAATGAAAGCGAGTCACAACAGGTTTATCCTGATCCTATGTAAAACTGATCAAGCTTACGTTCAGCAGGGGTTTGCGGTCACTCTCGCGTGTTGAATAACTAGATTCCAGCTGAAAGTTATTTTGCCCTTGTGATTTTTTAACTCTTAGAAACAGTCCATGCCAGATTTAAAAAATACGTGTACGTGTGGTGGTACCTCCACATTACGTCTTTTTGAGCACATGAACCTTTTTCTTCTTTCAGGCATGGCAGAATCCAGAAGAAATCAATCCCTTTCCTGCCTGAGGGTCATTTGTTTTTGAAGCTCTGCAGCGTTTACTTGGGTGCAGGATGGCTGTTTTCCTGGGAGGGAGGCTGGATGCCTGGTTCATGAAATCACGTCTCAGGGCAGTAAGGCTCTAGCTCCGTGGGGCAAAGCCTGAACACAAGATTCAGCGCTTCAGCAACTGATCTTTGTTGCCTTTAGTTTGCATTCTTTAATTTTTCAGACGTATTTTCCTCATACGATGCATGCAGTTTCATCCCTTGGACTAGTTCTGTCTTTACATTTTTCTGCTTCCTCTGAAAAACAGACGGCTGGATGAATTGAAAACAATCGGATGCGTCCTTCAGAAAACCAACATTTAAAGGCAGGTAAAAGGCTGCTTTTGAGCCGAGTCTGTGAACGATGAAAAGAATGTAGCTCCCAGCAACTTTTTTTTTTTTTCTTTTTTTGTGGCTTGACGGGTAGAATGCGTCATCAACACTACTTCAGGAAGCCGGTAATTACCACTCTAACGAAATGCCAAAGTGAAAAAATCCCCCCACCAACAGGCAGCTTAAACCTGCGTTTCTTACCCCAGAAAAACCCATGAACGCCAAGGACTGCAGGTCGCGCCCGTGGCCGGTCCGTCTAGTTAAGACACGAGGGGACGACAGGGAAAATTCGGTATTTTTCCCTCACACCAGGAAGAGAACAAGAACTAAGCGCAACACCGATAACGGGGCGGGCGGGGGAGGAGAGAGGACGAGAGTCATGATCTTTCCCGAGCACGGGGCGGCTGCGACCCTAGGGCCCCGGGGAGCGGTGGGGGAAGCGAGACACAACTGGGACCGCAGCGGGCGGCCGAGAAAGCTGATCGCGGCAGGGGTTGAGGCGGCACCCCCCGGGGGGGAGGTGGCACGGCCAATGGGCGGTGGCGGCGCAGTGACGTCACGCGGGGGCGCGGCGAGGCGCGGTGACAGCTGCGGCGCGCGCACCGCCGGCTCTGCGGATCGAACGGCGGCAGCGGGTACGGACCCTGGGCGCTCGGCTCGGCTTGGCCCGGCCCGGCGGGCCTTGACTCGACTCGACTCGACTCGACTCGGCCCGGCCCGGCGCGGCTCGTCTCGGCTTGGACCGTCGGGCCTTGACTCGGCCCGGCTCGGCTCGGCTTGTTGGGCCTTGACTCGGCCCGGCATAGCTCGGTTCGGCACAGCTCGGTTCGGCTCGGCTTGGCTTGGCCGAGTTCGGCTCGGTTTGGCCCGGCAGTTCCGCGGGGCCGCCGTGCCCCGCATCCCGGAGGGACTAGGGGTGGGAGAGTCCGAGGCGGGACAAGGGGAGCCGAGGCGGGACAAGGGGTCCGAGCTGGAATAAGGTGTGGGTGTGGGGGTCCGAACCGGGATAAGAGGGGCCGAACCGGGACAAGATATGTGTGTGGGGGCGGGGGGCCGAGCCGCGACAAGGGGACTGAGCCGGGAAAAGGAGGAGAGGATGGTTCCGAGCCGGGACAAGGGGGTCCGAGCCTCCCCCGTCATCGCCCTCGCGGAGGGGCCTGTCCCGGCCGCCGGGTCCCTCCCCCGTGGGTGCCGGGGTGCAGCCGAGGCTGCTCGGGTGTTTAGGAGCCGCGTTGCCCGGTGCCCCGGAGCGGTGCGTTCAGTGCGGTGCGTTTCGGTGCCGCTGGGTGCAGCTGTCGCTCCGCAGGCGCCGGGCTCCTCAGCGGCCGAGCGGAGCCGTTCGGTTTGCTGCCGCTGCTCTCCGAGCGGCTCTTCGGTCGTGTCGCCAGACCTTTCCCGTTTGGTGCACTGCCCTAGCTTCTGGCTCCGGTACTGCACGCTGCGGGGCACGGTCGCGCCTCTCAGTTCCTTTGCAGTCGGTGATACCTTCGGGCTGGGCTTTTTTCCCCCCTTTTTCGTTGGTTATGCCCCCTCCTTTTTCTTGAAATCTCCGTTCGTCTTGTCTTGCTGAACCTCAAAATCGGATTTTTCTTTGTCTTTTAACTCCAGATGCGTCTGGAATTCCCAGCTTCACTCAGCTCCAAGTAACCTAAATTGATGTGTCCTCACTAGCATAATTTGCAGGCAATTCCTCCTCTGGGTAGAAAAGCCTTTTAAAAATTTCTAATTGAGATTTTCCAGCCTGAGAGAAGTAAAAGAAGAATGTCAGGTTGGAAATTCTTGATGCAGACAGGAGCTGCGATTTCTTCCATTGCAGGAGTGGCTGGAAAATCTCCAAAAAATACAGAAGCTCATTACAGAGTTGGCTGCTCTTCCGCGAGGCGTGCCAGGGGCCGGGGTGTCACTGACCCGTTCATTTTAGGAAGTTAACAAGTTGTAATTTTGAGTGATGCAGCTCAGCTAAGTGAGGAGCAGCCTACTGAAAGAAGAGCTTCTCTGTTTCAGGCAACACTTCCAGTGTGCAGACCTTTTCCAAATTAAGTTTAAAATAAACCCATGACCTAGTGTTTCTGTCTCTGCAAGTAGCCTGAAGTAACGGCAGCCTTGTGTAAGCATCCCTGTGTTCTCCTGTTGTCATTTAATAAGTATACTTTATTGTAACTAAATTTTGACAGTGTGCTTTCCTTGTGAGGCAGTGCAGCAGTGCCAGGGCTCCACAGCTCTGCAGTTTGCTGTTACCATGGAGGCTGTACTTGATGGTCAGACCACTTGCCATTTTTGCCTGTGATTTTCCTCTTGGGCTGAAACTGCTTGTTACATGAGGCCAGAAACTGGAGCTCTGAGCACTTTGGGTCTTGCTAAAGCCAGTGTCTTTGTTGTGATGGCTCTGTTCTACCTAGTACATGGTGCTGTGAGGACAGCATGCTTCATCAGCTTTTGAAATGCCTGTTTTCCCTTCTTGGGGACACACAGTTATGTTACTGAGGTGAAGACATATGGGAAATGCCAGTGTATTTGTCTTGTGACGTTCTGCCCTCAGATTGTCAGGTTGCATGTTCAGGGAAACCAATGGAGTTTTGCTAAGGAAACACAGGGTATTCTGGCAATTGCTAAAATCTGACAGGCAATTACTCTCTATTTATTGCTTTGGTGATCTTAAAATGCTGCTAACAGTGAATACTTTGTCTATGGATGGCAACATTTTAAAATCAAGAATGCAATTTATATAAGAAGTCAGAAATTTTGCTTCTTAAAGCTGACCTCAGTTAAGAATAATCAGCCGATCAAATTTGATACTGGTCTCAGCTAAACAATGTTTGGGTCAGGTGTTTTTTCCAATGTTTTATTATTTACTTTCTGATTAGTGACATAGTTTTTCTTCTGGGAGTCTTTGTCAGGCAAAGGGCTTGTCAGCACATGAAGTTTGATAAACATCAGTTCCTTATTGTAGTTTATATTAATAAGTCTAGGCACTATTTAAGATACAGCTGAATACTTACCGGAGGAATGATATGACTATGCACAGCCTTGGCTAGTCACACATTTTAGTTTTCCTACCGTTACTGTGATTGTTAAAATGGAAAAATAGAAAAGATCAGTTTTTTGAAGGTAGTACCACAACTGTACTTTGTGTAAGCTTTGTTTATTGAACTGTCAGGGAATAAAGAAACCTGTGGTCCTGGCAGTAAAAGCACTTCAGTCGTGTCACACCTTTGTTCTGCAGCACTCTGTAGTGCTAATTATTAACCTCCTTTTTTTTTTTTTCCAGACCTGTAGAAGCATATCTGAAGTCCATCATGTTTTCAAAGCTGACCCGCTCCCAGAGCATTGCTGCTCTCTGTCGAAGTGTTCACTCTTCACTGAGTTCTGCTGCCTCGGTTGCTACTAAAAAAACTGTTCAGGGGCCTCCATCCTCTGATTATGTGTTTGAACGTGAGGCGAAGTATGGTGCCCACAACTACCACCCACTGCCCGTTGCCCTGGAAAGAGGAAAAGGTATTGCACTCAGGTTTCCCTGAGGGGTGTAGGTAGGATGGGACCATGGCATAAGGATTTTGACCTATTCTGTATCAGAGCTCTTGGGTTTTTGGCGGAAGAAAGAGGGAGAGAGAGGGATAAGTGGTAAAATAAAGGCATCTAATTGCTCATAAGAGTGCTTGATCATTGTGTATAAGGCCACCTGGTAAAACTGTAGTCTCTCTAAAATGAATTGTTTATTAAATAGAGTTATGAGTTCTGATAATCTTTTCAGTCTGGAACAACTCTGCACCAAAGTTTCAAACAGAATCACAGAATCACTAGGTTGGAAAAGACCCACTGGATCATCAAGTCCAACCATTCCTATCAGCCACTAAACCATGCCTCTCAGCACCTCATCCACCTGTCTCTTGGATGTATTTAATACATCCAGGGATGTACCACCCACCTCCCTGGGCAGCCTGTTCCAGTGCCCAATGACCCTTTCTGTGAATTTTTTTTTTCTGATGTCCAGCCTGAACCTCCCCTGGTGGAGCTTGAGGCTGTTCCCTCTTGTCCTGACCCCTGTCACTTGGGAGAAGAGGCCAGCTCCCTTCTCTCTACAATCTCCTTTCAGGTAGTTGTAGAGAGCAGTAAGGTCTCCCTCAGCGTTCTCTATGCTAAAAAACCCCAGTTTCCTCAGCTGTTTATCATTAGACTTGTTCTCCAGCCCCTTCACCAACTTCGTTGCTCTTCTCTGGACACGCTCCAGACTCTGTTTCTCCTGTTACCTTGTGTGGAGAGTTTCAGTATTAATGTGAATATGAAAAGATCTGTTGGACCCCTATTTAAGGCCTTGTGCACTGTTTCTGAGTTATTGCTTAATTTAAATTTACTCTGGCCTTTACATTTAAGGGGCTCTTGTGCTCTGCAGGTTAAATTCTCTTGGTTTATATTGAAATGCCCTCAGTGTAGTGATCCAATAATTTGTCAGTACATGTTTTGACAGCTCAGAGCTGTTACTTCATAAGTTTTGAGACCATTTGGGTCCTATTGGTTTTGTTGTTTCTTTTATGACCTCCAATTATTGTTCTTCATTCTCTTACAAAAGCATTCTCCCCTGTCATCTTTTTAGGGCCCAAACCAGGAACTCGAAGGGGAAGCAATATTCTTGTACTCCTTACTAACTTAGTGGGATTGCAGTTTTATATGGGAAATACTTCTTTCCTTAATTCCTTGTTGGCCACTAATATGTTCTGTACTGGCTTGTTTCTCTTGTTCTTTCTGTCAAGTGATTGTTTTCCTGTCAGCGTCCTTCCGGTGTGCCCTAAGGAAGAGGGGGGGATAGTTTGCTTGACTAGGTTGCACTGAAACCATTAGCTTATACCGTTTGGTATTACCTCGTCTCTTCTTTTGTTTTATGTATTGAGCATTCCTTTGTTTTCCCAGGTGTTTATGTATGGGATGTTGAAGGCAGAAAGTACTTTGACTTTCTGAGTGCTTACAGTGCTGTGAATCAAGGCCACTGTCACCCAAAGATCGTGAATGCTCTGAAAGCTCAGTCTGAAAAACTGACACTGACATCCAGAGCGTTCTACAATGATGTACTTGGGGAGTATGAGGAGTATGTCACCAAAATGTTCAATTACAACAAAGTTCTTCCCATGAACACAGGTAAGCTAATAATTTTAGCTCCATTTTATCAGTTTTGTAACATCTGGTGCTGCAGTGGCCTGCCTCGTGTGCAAGTGTGATAATGGTCTTGCTGTGTGTTTTAGGAGTGGAAGCTGGAGAAACTGCCTGTAAATTGGCTCGGAAGTGGGCGTACACTGTGAAAGGGATTCCAAAATACAAAGCAAAAATTATCTTTGCAGGTATGTTAAGTGCATGTTGAGGTGTTGAGGAGGAGCGCTCGAGGTGCTGGCTGTAGTGGTCTCTCTTCTCCTGTACCTGTAGTGATGACTTTGCAATGTTCTTAGTGTTTTTTGTTCCACTGAAGCAAGTCTACTGCAGGTCTCTGTAATGTTCGATCTTTTAATAGTGAGCCAAGATACCAGCCTTTTAACAGATTGTATAGAACTCACTTATCTGCTGTGGGTGATTTTGATAAAAATCTGCTGTTGTGGCTACAACAGCCTTTGCACCTTAGGGTTCTGAGAGTACCTCCTTAACTTGAAGGTCAGCCTTAATATATTCTGCTGATGAAATATTCTGTGTGTGCTTCTGACTTGTCGATTTTAAACTTAAATACAGTGAGATGTAAGTGTTCTCTTTTAAGTGTAATGTCCTTTAAGAAATGCATGTGATCCTAACAGAAGTAATTGTAGAAGCAAGAGGTATGTGTAGAATTTCTTCGGCAAATCAATTCCAGATCCTCTCCCTTGTGGAGGTGTGTGCACCAACAGGTAACGGGAGCAGTTGTGCTTGGTCAGGAGCCATTGGTAGTGCTTGGCTTTGCAAGGGAAGTGCAACAGTGAACTTAAATCCAGGGAGGAAACCACAGTTAATACAGTGGTTTATAAAGCTTTTAAGACAGCAATTAAATATATGAAGCAGAGATTATTTGTACTGCCTAACCTTTCTAGCTGTCAGAAATTGAGGACTGGCTGCCTGAAGCCACACAGAAGGTGCACTCAGTCCTCTGTGCGCTCTTAACTGCTGCTTTGCAGTGCCTTTTGACTCCAAATTGGTTGATTTTTATATACCTTACCTTTCTAACTGTCTGAAATTGAGGACTGGCTGCCTGAAGCCACACAGAAGGTGCACTCAGTCCTCTGTGCGCTCTTAACTGCTGCTTTGCAGTGCCTTTTGACTCCAAATTGGTTGATTTTTATATACCTTTCTCTTGAATTTATGGCTCAAATTGCTGCCACCCCTCCTATAAGTTCCACGTTTGGATTAAGCCTGCTCCCCTCTTAGGCTTGCCATTAAGTTTTTTGCTTTCTTGAGGTCTTCCAGCAGTTGGCGTTAACCCAGTAAAGCCATGCTGTGGTCTTGCCAGGTGATGGAAGTTTAAATGCTATCGTTGGAGTGAATATGGGGCCATGGGAAGTCCTGATTCTACATGCAAAATAATGATGTGTAATTCAAATAACTTGTATTCTGTGGTTATAGGTAAGGTATTTTTATCAGTTCTAACGTTGCTCAATGGTTCTGTGTTTCATAAAACCTTCCAGAATAAAGTTTACTACTTGAATATTGACTTTAGTTTTAGTTGCTTCAAATACTGGTTTTGACTCTTGGTACATATGGTAGCTGAACACAACCTGTTGGATAGCATTTGTTCTCTGAAATTAATAGCTGAATATTGCATGATGGTTTGTAGGATGAATTAGGTTAGATTTTTCTTTCTTCTTCTTTTGGGAATTCTTTGAACAAATATATTTCTTGCTACTTTTTTTCTGTATGTATTTTATGTTGTTCTCAGTCATTTACTTTTATGAGGTGCTCTCTCATTTTGATAAAACTGGATATGCTCTCTATTTCTATTACCTCATCCCCGTAACAACAATATTTAATTATATGCCAGGTAGTTGGAAAAAAACTAGCCATCCTTCTCTTGTCAGCAGCCAGTTTTGGCAGGAAATGCTCTCTTGAATAGCCAGGTTCAGAACCAAAAGTGCCTTTAGACATTGGTCCAGAGAGCTTGATGTGGATTCTGTGCTTGATAGTGAATTGATACAGTGATTGGTGTACTGGGGCAGAGACAGCCTGCCACCAGCACATAGGCTGCTCTACTTTGTGTGATTCAGCCTCCAGTGTTTCGGTTTGGGGTATGTAGACAGCACTAATGTAGTGCAGGGATGATGAGTGTGTGGCTTCCTGCAGTGTGGCCAGGAAATGTCTGTGTGAGCAGCACGATGCTGTGTGCACTAGCAGTCGGAACGAAGAGGTGCCTGGAGCTGGCTACACAGTAATAACCAGCAGTAATAACCAACCATGGGGTTTTCTGAGGACTGGGAACATCCTCTACCCTCGGGTCACAGTTACACAAAGGAATTGGAGTGAGGAAGAAAAGGCCTGTAATGCTGTGAAGGCGCTGAACCCTTCATCTTCCTTAGGCTTGTTAAGCTCCTTATTGTCAGTTAGCTTGAGAATGTGTTGGTTTAGCTGAAGTATTAAAACGAGTGTATCCCAGCCTGGGTGGTGGCTGGGTCCTAGGTGTTTTAACTGATGTTTGTGTATGAATAGGGCAATGTCATCGTATTTCTACAGATACCAATGGGTTCTCCTGAAACTCTGACATGCACAGAAATATATTTTTGATTTATACTTACTGGCAGCTTTATTTTTAGGACCTAAATTCTGGGTGATGTTTACTTTTTTTCCCCCTGCATTTAATGAGTAGTATTTGTGTAAAATCTTTGCATCTTCCTTAAAAGGATGTCATCTTCCTGGATTGTTTTCAGTTTTTCAGACTACTAACAAAGCTTACAGAATTTTTTTTCCTATACTTGCCAGGTCTTATAATTTTCTGTCATATTTGATATGTGCTTTTGATAGGACAGCATAATGTATTTATAGCATTGATGTGAAACGCTAACAATTAGCAGGAGAATGCTAGTATTCTAATGTTAGACAACTCTTTAAATGCATTACCAAGTGGAAGCTGTGATGTCTTATAAACTATTCTGACTCTTGGTCAGTTTTGCAACAATCCCCTTCTTGGTGTTTTTTTTTTTTTTTTATGTTAGCTGGCAACTTCTGGGGCAGAACCATGTCTGCAATCTCTAGTTCTACTGACCCATCCAGCTATGATGGATTTGGACCCTTCATGCCAGGTTTTGAAGTGATCCCATACAATGACCTACCAGCACTTGAGGTATTTGACAACTTGTGTTCTCTTCTAAGAAATCATCTTGCAATTTCTTTGGTAAACAGCAAGGCAGGGAAACCAGTATTTTATCCTTTAAAATGTGTGCTTTTACATGAAGATAAATGAATCTAGACATGTGTAAGAAATAGATATGTTATAATGATATGTAGGAAGTGTGTGTAAATTTGCACTGGTTTTGATTTTCAGTTTTGCTTTAGGATATAAAAAGAAAACCACATAAAGCTGTTCAGTTTCCCACGTCATGAGTATGTTCAAGGTACAAAAGAACAGCAGATAAACAGCAAGGGAGTTCAGATCAGTTGCATGCGTTTCAAACCCAGGACTTGAGATTCTGTAACAAATATCTGTCCTTACTTTCCTCACAGCACCCTTAAAACCGTACTAGGCTGGTGTTCTGCTTGAGCTGCACCGATAATTCTGCATCACCCTAGGTTCTAAGATGCATCCTGTCAGGCTGCTGGGGAGGTTGATTGGTCTAAAATTTCCCAGCCTTGTAAAGTGTTGAAGGGCAGATGATGTTCCATGGCAGCCACAGGGTGCTGGACCTGGGAGGCAAGAGGGTTCCAGCCAAACACGAAGCACTGGGAACGTCGGCATTGCCCCTTTTCCATCATGTGGATGGTCTCTGCAAGTGATCATTTGGTCAGTCCACTGTGCCTTCTGGTTCTGCTCAGTACAAGCGGGTCAGCTGTGGAGGCCAGAGGGTTTGTGGGACAGAGCTGCTCTCTTCCTGGGAGCTTGATTAAGACAAACAAAGGTCTGTGTGTTATAGTGCAATGTGGAAAAGCTTACTCAGATTTGAACCTACATAAGGCTGCCCATTGTGAAAGCTCCAAGTATTTAATGGTGTGCAGCCAGCTTTATTTCAATGCTCTCTGGGGACCTGAGACTTGGATCCACATCTGTCAGGCCAGTAACTGAATTTGTTCTGGTTATGGGGCAATACTGAGGAAGGCTGTAGTGAGCTTATGCTGGGAATCATATCTCTGTCTGGTGGACTTCTAAACCTTTTAGAACTTGATGGTGCAAGAATATAGACATGGACTTTGCTTTAAGATGACAAAATTGTTCTGGAGAGGGTCCATTCAATTTTGTTTGAGGTGAACTGGGGCAGCGTTGAGCAATTGTTTATCTTATGTGGGGTAATGCAAAACTGAGCCTATTCCTGAGGTAATTTACGAATGGATCCAATAGCCCGTTTTTCTCAGTGTGCAGTTTTTAAGGTTTGTAGTTTCCCAAGAAAGCACACCAGCTAATTTTTTGAGGCAAAATAGTGACATAAGCTTTTGTGTTGGAACCGAGGTGGCATTTGTGGAACTGCCTGGCATGAATGCTGTTGTTGTTGTTTGAGACAGAACACTAGGTTTAGAGTTAGGTTCTGCTACATGTATTCATCTCTATATTTTCTAAATTTCTGAGAAGTTGTTTTTTCCTTTTTATCTTCCTTATCCACATGTCTGTTTTTACAGCGGGCCCTGCAGGACCCCAACGTAGCGGCTTTCATGGTTGAACCAATTCAAGGTGAAGCAGGTGTGGTTGTTCCTGACAAAGGTTATCTCACTGGAGTGCGGGAGCTCTGCACAAAACACAATGTAAGGAATCGGTTGTAACAAGGTGGCCTAAACATTACACACTATGTTGGTGTATCTTGTCAGGGCATCTTTGGATGCAGGATACAGAACTTCATGTACTGTGTCATAATTCTGTTTTCTTTTGGTGGAAGAGGGCAGGGATACCGACACAGAAAATGTGCTAAAGATGCCAGGGAGGGGGAAGTGTGTTCACTTTGTCAATAGTTTCACATTCCATAGAAGACGTTGGTCTCCAAGAGTCTTGGAGGACGTGAAGGAAATACCTTTGTGTGCTTGGTGTCCTATAGTAGGAGTCTTTCACTGATGCTGTACAACAGTGCTGCGTTGTTTGGATTGGGGGATTGGATTGAGAATGGGAGTGAAGTTGTTGTGTGTGAATTTCTTCTTTTTTGTCTCTGTCAAGGTTCTGTTCATTGCTGATGAAATACAGACTGGTTTGGCCAGGACAGGGAAAATGTTAGCAGTTGACCATGAAAATGTGAGACCTGATATAATTCTTCTTGGGAAAGCTCTTTCTGGTGGATTATATCCTGTGAGTAACAAAGAAACATCCAATTGCTGAGTAATGATTTGCAAGTAATTACCATGGGAAGCTGCTAGCTGGAAGACAAACAGATCAGATGTTTCTTGTGCCTGGAAAATGGTGTTTACAAGCTTCACTATGACTTATTGTGTAGATAGTCCAGCCTGTGAGATCACATAGGAAAATCATAGAATATATAATGCTGCATTTATAGCTGAAGTGGCTGTATGGTATCTTGGGCTTTCTGTGTTAATACCTGACTTGTTAGGGTGACAACCAGCACTGTCTCACTTGTTTGGCCTGCCCACATGACTGGTTTTATCCTCTTTGGAGTGACTTAATTTCCTGATGATTAGGCGGGAAGTTACAACCTGCCTTCAACTATTTTGGTCGATTGAAGCTATTTCTGAGTTATTAAACAGAGTATTGAAGCTTGAAGTCTTGAAATAATATTAATTTTGGAGAAATGCCCCTCAGCTGTAGTTAGATGTTTTCTGTTACCAGTATAGCTGAGTGTATTTAAGGGGTTAAGCTGTTGTGTGACTGTCAGATACACTTTCCTCTCTACAGAGCTGGACACGTAAACCTAATATATCACCACAGACTTAAAATTATCCTTGCTCAAGCCGTGGGGAGAAGTTTGCTTCATATATTCTTAATTTTACTGTTCTAAATAGATATATACGTAAATTTACATTTTAGGTCTCAGCGGTGCTATGTGATGATGAAGTGATGTTGACTATTAAGCCTGGTGAACATGGATCTACGTATGGAGGAAATCCATTAGCTTGCCGTGTTGCAATGGCAGCACTGGAGGTTTGTGTGTTTAACAGATCTGACTTCCAAAGACAAAGAGGTGTTGCACTGACAAGATCTTTGCTTAAATACATGATATTATCTGTTATGCTATGAGGAGAAATCTAGCTGTAACTAAGAAGGGAAAACTGGAAATGGTTAACTGTTTGCATAGATCACAAAACAAATTCCAAAGTCTTTACTGAAAATGTGTCCTCATTTCTGTGGTCTTAATGTCTTCAATGGCAAAAAAAAAATTATCTAGAGGAGTTTCAAGGCACTTATGTGAATTTGTCACTAATTTCACAAAGATGATTTTAAATTGGCTTATTTTACTGTGCTGCATTGCAGAGTCTGCTGTTCTGTGAGCTGGATAACATGTTTATACAACTGGAGCTCTAACAGAAGCTGGTGAAGTGCCTTGTCCAGAGTCCATGTTTTAATTAATCCGTGATTGCATGATTGCCTACATGTAATGCAAGTCACTCAAGGCCTCATCTCTCATCAGTACATGGAGCAGAACAGATCAAAAGTTTTTTTAGGTTTTCCTTTTATTTGTCAGTAACAGAAAAAGCAGTTAGTTTAGAATAAAATCTCAGAGTGGATAGTGTCTCATCTAAACACAAATGAGGACAGGCTTAATAGTGGTCTGCTGGGGTGTGTGGCCTTTGCAGCAGCACTTTGGATGCCTCAGCTTTTTTGTCTGAGTGTTGCAGAGTCATGAGTCACCCATACCGGTGTGGTCCATGAAACAGATGCAGTGCCCTCCAGGTGACTGTAGATCTGTCTTTCCTTCAGGTGATTGAAGAGGAGGACTTGGCTAAAAATGCGGAAATCATGGGTAACATCCTAAGAAATGAGCTCATGAAGACGCCATCTGATATTGTAACGGCCGTGAGAGGAAGAGGGCTGCTAAATGCAATTGTGATTCGCGAAACCAAAGGTAAGGAAATAAAACTCACTGCACAATCATAACATGAGAAATACTTTTCTAATTAAATTGAAAGTATCTTAATGGAGTACAGGGATGGCTTAGAGGTGTCATGTTGGGGTTCAGATCTCAGCCTCGATACTCTGATACTGACTGAAAACTTATTCAGTGACTCTATGCTATTAAAAATAGAGGCTTTTTACTCAGTAACTGTGAACATTTTTTTTAATGATTTGAATTGTTTTATGATTTAATAATGTTGAAGTGTGATGGTGAATACTCTTTTTGTCTCCTGATCAAAAGAAAACTGGCCACATCTGGAACACTGGTTTCTGTCAGATTGTGAGAGGGTTGGCTGGGGCTGGTTCTTTCCAGGAGAGTTGAGAGGACTACATATGTAAGGGAGGATGGTAAAGGAAAAAGCTAATGGCTGAGAACAAGTGTCTAGGATGAAAACCTCAAATTGCATCAGAAAAGTGCTTAGCAGCCAGAGCAGACAACTCTTGTTGTGAATACAATTGAGTGATCAAGTCCTGCAGGGAGATGTAGCTTCTGAAATCCAGGCACAAATGTAGTCTTGTCTGAAGTCTTATCCAGGTGTTCTGACCTCCCCTTTGCACAACTCCCTGCTGTAGATGTAAGGCTACCTAAGCACTCAGCTATGAAGAAGTAATACTTGATGTGTTAGAGGCAAACTTGTGAGTCCCTTCAAATCAATTGCAATTTTGAAGTTTTGCAGCAGGCTCGTGCATTTGCTGGATGTCCTGGGCAGTAGGTCAGTGCTCAGAAGTGATTGCTTCCTTTGTAAGGAGCACACTTCACCTTTTTGCTGCCAGGTGGCAGGGAGTTCACAGTCTGGTTCCACTCACCCTGTGCAGCTGTTGTGCCACTTTTTCTACTGTAGTATAAATGTCTCTTTATTTTTTTCCTTTAATTGCAGACTATGATGCCTGGAAGGTGTGTTTGCGACTTCGGGATAACGGACTTCTTGCCAAACCTACACATGGTGATATCATCCGGCTGGCACCACCGCTGGTGATTAAGGAGGATGAAATCAGAGAGTGCATCGAAATAATTCATAAGACCATTCTGTCTTTCTGAAAACGTGGCTTTTAAAATGTATCTACTGAGTGACCTGAGGTGGTGGGCTGAAATAGGCGTGATGAAGGCCTGCTCTTGAAGCTAGCATCTCTCATTGCTTTTATCTAAGAGGACTTACCTCTTAAAGCATAGTTATGTCTTTATTTTCTTCAGAGCCATTATAATGTAAAGAATGATTTTAAAGAGTTTCCAACCTTGGAATAAAGCGGTGAGATTCTGTTCATTTGGTCAGGTACCTATGGAACAGTTAAGTCACAATGTTTGAGGGGAGATACCGGTAGAAATCTGGTAATTGCTGAAATTGGCCAGGTTTAAAGTGTAATTTATATATACATATATATATAAAGGGTGGTGTTGTACTCTTAAATGACTTTCCAAAACATCACATTTGGCATTTCTACCCCTTGGTGAGATGTCCACAGGACACTTGCCATCATGGATGAATTCCTTTTTCTCATTTGTTGCAAGAGAAAACTTCCAGTGCTGGAAGTTTGGCAAACTGGGTGAAACTGACAAGTATTGAGCCGTGTTCAGTATGCAAAATGTTTTGATTGGACAACAAGAGATGCTGTTTTCAAGCCTGGTCTTAGTGTTTGGCTTTGCAGTCTTGTAAAATAGGTCTAAACATATAGATCTGTTTTTACTGTTAAAAAACTTTCTATAATCTGGATGTTTATATTAAAACATGCCTTGCATTAAAAAGAATGTTAATGTGCTACCAGAGTACCCAGTGTATATGACAAGGAACAATGAAGAGAGACACACAGCTGCCTTCGAGCCCCAGCATGTGCTGCCTCGTACTGTCCGTATTTCTGTCCATCTCTGTGTGGAAGCTACTGCTGTGCTTTTTTACAGGGTGGTGCTTCTGTTCTGTGCCTTCAGACACTGCAGATACAGCATTCTGTGTGTAGTTGTGGAAGTGGCTGCTCCTGGTTGTTGTTTTGTGTATCTTAACTGAGATGGTTTTAGCTGAGACTAAAGCCAGATTAATCACCGTTTATGCAAAATGTTCCCTTTGCCAGGCACAGGGCTTAAATGCAGTCACAGGGCTGTAACTGGAAGTGGTAAATAGTCCCGTGGTGTTTTAAAGGCAGCTTTGTTATGGAAGTGAACCAGTGTGCTGGTTAGGGTCACAGAACCGTGGACTTTTCTTGTTTGGGTAAGACAAAATGAGCAGTCATTTGCTGAGAATGAAGAAAGGCTGATTGCAGTTTGGGAAGGAGTGCAAGGGATGATGTGTCACTGTGACTGTCAGTCTTGGGAATGAGAATAAATGCCGAAAGGTGTTGCCTGCTAAGTGGTGTTTCTGGAAGCTGTGCTTATGTCATCTGACTGGAAAGGAGCGAAATAACTGAAAGAAACCATCATGTAAACCACATTTGCCGGAGCCCTTTCAGAAACCAAAAGGTAACCCTACCCAAAACCCTTAGCAGCCAAAATTTTTATTTTTTTGTAGAGTGATGGCATTTGCAAGGACAGAGGACATGATCAGGCCTGTTCCCCTGCCCAGTTACTGCCGTGTCATTGTTTGCATGATTGTCTGAACAGGCTATGGGGCTGAAGACTCCTGTCTGTGTCAGTGCTTCCCTCTCCTGACTCACTAAGTCTCCTGCCGTATTCTCTCTCTCTCTTGCTGTCCATTTGAGCTGTCTGGCAGGTTATTTTCCTTCTCTGCAACAGCCTTTGACGCACCCAATGCTTGCTCTCATTCCCTTTTCAGTCATTGCTCCTTTTCTAGTTAAAATACAAGTTCTTTCCTGAGCTATAGTGTTTTCCAGAGCCCTCCATCCTTCCTGCTGTTGTGCAATTCACAGCCCCGCCGTGCCCTTGCGAGGCTGAGCAGAGCTGGACTGGTTCTCCTGGCTTGTGTGCTGTATTGTAGCTCATGCCCCAGGTAGTATCTGGTGTTCTCCTGCAGTAACATCATACTTCTGTCTCCCAGCCTGTGCCCCCAGGCTCCCTTTTGTGCAAACTATTTTGTTGAGAGGACAGCTTTCAACCTGTCCTTTCCTCTCTCTCCTGTGTTTTATTTGTGCGATAAGCAAGAATTACACACATTTTAAATGTTGTGGTCTGCTCTGCTGACCTTGGTTCTCTATTGCTGAGAATATTTCTCTGGCTTTTGGTGATCTGTTTGAGCTGTAATCTTGTCCAACCCATTTTATGGTTGTAGATTGCCTAGGCCAAGGTGTCTCAGAACTTGAGCAATGTTTCTCTTCCTACAGCAGACTGTTGCTGACTGGTTTCTTGGCTTTTCGTTTACACTGTGATTGCTTCCTAAGTCCAATTTCCTTGACAAGCTTATGCAAATCCTGGTATGTGTAGCTCCTCTGAATACAAGTCACAAACTGTCATCCTAAATTGCCCCTATTTAATGATGTAATAAGGACTTTTCTGGTTTTCACTATGATGTTCCCTGAATTGCTCTAACCCTGCATTCTTCCCATGGCCACAGCTACCTGTGAGAAAGGTAGGTGCACAGTACCTGCCTGAACAGCTCAGGAATTCAGGAACAGCACTGAGGATGGCAAAGTTCCCGAGCTCGTCAGTGTGTTCCCAGTAGAAGTACATGGCATGGATGGCAAGGGCCCTGGTGAGGTGCAGTGGTCAGTGGTTTTTGCCTTTGGCAGGGATACGGTGGTGTCTTGGAGGCAGCTCAGAACTAGAGCACCCTATGTCCTATACGAGTGCATTTGTCACTGTCTGTCTTCCTGGTGAGAGACAAACTCTGCTCATGCCTGTGAAACAACACTGCTGGGTGCAAACCACTGGAAACCTAACAGGGCGGAAAGCAGACAAGGATATGTGGCTGCAGCCTAAGAGCTAAAGCAAACAAGGTGTTTCTTTGTGTTTGTTTTAATTACAGTCCAATGCTAAAGCAAGTACAGAATTTATATATAATTTTGGGAGTGAGGATGGGAACCAGGACTTCCCTTCTCAGACACCGAGCCTGTCACCAGTTAACCTCCAACTTGGCATTTTTTCATTGTTAGCGAGACAGAAGGAAGAACTGCAAGGGCCAACGGAAAGGTCAAAGCTGCTCCACTTCTAGAGTGCAGAGTGGCAAAATTACAGGCTGTCAGAAAGATCATCTGCCTTTGATAAGATATGTCAGTTTTGAGAAGGGGAGAGGGCAAAAGAAGGGCTTGCTTTATCAAGGAAAGTTTTATTGTCTGCTCCCAAGCACAAACTGGGGTTTGGCTGCTTTTCAGTGACACCATGTAAGGCTCCCAAACTCAAACACAGCTGCCTGCATAACTAATGTGCTTGTCAATCAGGCTCTGCTTTTGTTGTGTGGGGTTTTAATTAGCCTCAGACATTTTCTTTAGGGCTTTTATGAGTGAAAAAATGCAGACAAAAAAAGTATCCTTACGCGCATAGTGCCAGGAGCTCAGCACTTTCGGGTTTGTACTTGTTCCACTTGTTGCTCAAGTGTTTGTAGTGCTGCCAGAGGCTGCTCCCAAGCAAAGCTTAGTTTGGAGGCAGCCAAACTGAATGCAATTTACAAATTAGTGTAACATGCATTCCGAGGTGTGCAAAGAAATTATACAGACATTTAATAAAATGAGTTTGTTTTTTTGCATTGTAACTTTGTATGAGGTGCAGAAGTAAGAAAACCAAGCTCAGAGAGCGCTCTTTCTGTACCTCCCCAATGTTTCTCAAATACCTTTCTTGCTTTGTGTTAGCGAGAGCTGAGAGTGTGGAAAGTTTATCTCTTGGGTGGTGCTATTTGCTGGTGTAATTTAAATTTATTTTTAAAATGTTACTTGAAAGAGATCTGTGGTGCCCCTCCAAAGGGTTCAGGTTTCCTTAACAGGAGCTACACAGCAATAATGTTCTAAAGGTGTATGTGTGTATCCACAGAATGTTGCCTATTGACTGTGAAAGCTCCATCTGTCCCCATCATATTGACTACCTGGAGTTTTGTGAAACAGCTTCTGCTGTTCCTTTGCATCAAGTGTACAAAAAGCTTTCCTAAATGAATAGCAACTGTGTTCAGTGCTGGGCAAATACAGAGAGGTGATATAAGCATCCCAGAGCCAAACTGGCATACCTGGGGCAGCCCTTGGCTTCACTGGGAGATTTATTTGTGGAATAATGCCCAGTGGTGCTGGGAGCCTGTGCACTTTGGCAGAAGTGGGTGTGGAATGTTGCATGAAACCATGGGGTATATGTACTGGCATAAAAAAAAAATCTGTTTGTGGATAAATGTAAATCAAGATTTAAAGGCACAACATGAGACACTGGAAGGCAAGAGCAACATTGTAAACAGTGGGGATAGGAAAATACATAAAGCAGATTTCTCTTTTTATTTTCTTTTCCTGCTGGCAGTCTTTGAAAGAAGCTTATGAAGTTGTCCTTTAGCTGGGCTGCTTTGCAGCTGCAAACCCATGAATTCATGTCATCAAACGGTATTTCCTAATGTTAAAAATTACCAAAATAGATTACTTACTTAATGGGATCCAAATGCCTGTTGGCCATGACCTGGTAAAGACCTGAACATCTTGAACCTCTTAGAAGTTTCCATGATGAAGCAATCTCTCTTTTGTTTGTCTTCTAACAGCAATGTGAGCAGATCAGTTAAGCAGAAAAACAGGTTTGTTTTTGTTTTTTTTTTTTTTGGCTGTTGCTGCTGCTTGTTTCCTTCTCGTCTTTTCCACCTCTCTGGCAGCAGATGGAGCCAGGAGCTCAGCTTTAAACCATGAGTTTACTGCTGGGTGTAGCGTTTTTGGAGTTGGTGATTCCTGGGGGCTTTACTGATACAGAAATGTGTCAGACTTCACTCTCACCTCTGAGTGCGACCTCAATGCTTATGTCACGCTGTGCACCTTATAGCTGATCTTATATGAAGGGGATTGTAAATGGGATTCCTGTTTCTCTAATGTAGCAAATGCCCAGCATCTCATTGCTGTCAGCATAGGGCCGATGGGGATGTAGGAGAAGGGGAAAAAGAGGCTTTCCTCCTCGCAGTACCAAAGTAAAGCAAATTGGAATGTGGAAATTTGAAGTTTTGTCTCAAACAGTTCTTTAACTATGGAATGGTCTTCATGCAGTGCTTCTGTCCAGAGTGAGAGGCTGAACCAGCCAGGGTTGCTGTGCTGGTGCAGTACGAGGTGTTTGGCTGAATGCTCACCTACCCCTTGGCAGGAAAAATGGAAATGGAAAAGTGGTACCAGTAGGATTAAGCAATTAAAAATCGCTAGTACCACCCTGGCAGAAACCTCACAAACCTGCTGTGATGGCCATCGCTCAGAAGGGAGTTTCGGTGTCTGTACCTAACACTTGAACACAGTAATTTTTCGTACCACTCTGTTTGTAAAACCCAGGGGAGCTCAAGGGAAGGCCTGCACAGTCAGATTGCTTGTGGGGTCAAGGAAGAGCTGCCAACTTCGGGTGCTGGTTAAAACGATCCTTTTTATTTTTTTTTCCTCCCTTTCCAATGCAAGTCAATGTGCTTTTCTTGTCATCCTTGAGGCAGTCTGTTTTTGCCCTGTAGCCTAGTGTGGTGCAGATAAGGACCAGCCATAAGGAATCTTCCTTAGGCGTTCTTTCCCTCGATGCTGTCTGTCTGTCTGCTCAGGCTTGTTTGGAGAAATCCAAGCAGAGACTGTGCTGTCTGGAAAATCCCCAGGCTGTTATCGGCACTAGTCCAAATAAATACAGGCAGAAAGCAACTCCTACTCATTCCTGTATAAAATCCTGTTAATCTGCTGTGATTTAGGCTGTGCAGAAAGTCCCTCAAGAGAGCTGACCCCTCACACATGGCATTAGCCTAACAAAGACCTGGACCTTAGAGGAACTCCCAGCCCTTGCCTGGGCTCTGATACAAGGGAGACCTAATCTTCAACTGAAACAGTCATCTGGAATAGCTGTGAAATGAGAAAAGGGAAAAGCTGGCCCAGTTATACCCCTCAACTCAAAACAAGGGACCATGCGTAAGAGCAGGCAATTTCCTTTCCAAACACAGGGTTCTCTGCCTGCCTGGTTCTTCCCAGCCAGTGCTGGGGCTGCCCTGCTGGAGACGAGTTGTGTCACGATGAATTCTGTGTGAGAGACAGGCCCAGGGCTCAAAGGGACTGTCCTGGCAGGGCTGGCACAGGTGTGCCCTTTCCTCTGGCTCTCCTCACCCACCAGTGGGGCCATCTGCACGGAGACTTTTGCAGTCAGGGTGTGCTGAGGGTTATCGGCTCCATGAGGTGCTTGGGAGTTTCTTCAACATCCACAAAGCCATGAGACCAGGGAGTGAGCACATTTCTGTTGTGGCAAGAGCACCTCTTTGCCAGTATTCATCTATGTTTTTTCAGATTTTACCCTAAACAACAAACATCATTAAATATTAATGCTTTTGGAAGCATTTTTGAATAATGTGCGTGAAGCACAGCTTCTCCAGAAAGGACAGTAATTCATTTCCACCCTGAATGGAGGCAGTCCCAAAGCACCTGACAGCTTTGGCTGTTGTCCTGTGCTCCAGCAAACCACAAGTTCTGCCACCAGTTATGTGTGGAAGCTCCTGCCTTCTCTGATAAGTGCTCATCTTTTTGACCAGCAATGATAGGGCGAGTCCTGCAGGGACCAGCCAGCTCTGCCATCAGAGGTGGGAGCAGGAGGATCGTGTTTCTGTGAGGTGCTGTATAGCTGTGGGAACCTCCCCACACCTTTACATACTGAGTTTCAGTAGTGTAACCCAGAAAGTCTCACCAGAACTAAACAACTAGCAGAAAATTATTAGCTGTATTACATTACAGACCCATAAGTGCACACAGACTGACAGAGCAGATGAATGGGAGAAACATTCTTTATTCGAGGTTACGTTGCTCAAATGGACAGGAAGCCATGGGAAGGGTAACCAACTCTGTTCCCATTTTAAATTCAGAAGCCCTCCCAAGACTGAATTTTGACTTCTCATTACAACCTAAGGAGTGGGATGAGGTTGCCCTTTGTCTACTGTCTCCCCTTGAGGTATCTATAGCGGTTAATGCTTGTGGGATGCTCTGGTGAGGAATGTGTGATGGACAGTTCCAGGTCATGCTGCGGAGCTGGTGCCTAAGGAACTGCCCTGACCTGTGGATGGTCACCCAACTCCACGAAGGACAGGTCCCACAGAACTGCTGCTGAGCACAGCGCCTTCCTCTTCTGCAGGACAAGTTTAATGTGCCTGCTTTCCTTCTACCACCGCTTCTGCCTAACTACAATCTCTTGAGACATCAGTGAGTACCTCTGAAGGTGCCCTGTGCCTCGCATGACAGGACAGTGGTTTCTATTCTGGTATCTAAGGAATACCATCATGAGAGCAATCCCCATGTAAATGATGCCAGTAGCCTTGCAGGGTGCGAACTTGCATTGTACAAAGTAGAATATTATGCAGGGAAAATGATGCTGTTGTATGAAAAGCATCACAGTGCTTTGCATCCCTGCACCAGGCTGACTCCCCAGGTGAGGCTGTACATGTCCATGGACCAGAGCCATGCAATCGGGACATTTTGTATTGTCTAGACTGCAATAAATGTCAGGCAGCTGGAGTACAAACACAGAGCTGTGGCCTTGCTGATGTACTCCTTGATCTTTCCCTCTCTCATCTGCAGGAACAGTTCCTTCACATCAAGGTTAAAGGCAGTGTGAGAAAGGGACTGGTATTTACATGTGGTGCAGGCTCTGAGCAAAAGAGCGTGGGTTTGAGCTCCTAGCTCTGAAGTTAACCTTCAAGAGCACAAAAATGAAAACAAGATTAAAGCCAAATTGGGCAGGCGTTCCCATGCAGCCACTGCGTTTGTAGCAGACGATGCCTGCAGCATTAAAGAAATGAGGGTGCAGATTGGCCTCTCCAGGTGGAGCTGCTTCTTTCTAGAGAAAGAGCTAATGCTAGAATATAATTCTGAAAAAGTCTGCTCTTCATGGCCCTGTGAACATGAACTGGAGACAAACAATGGGGCTTTCTGAGCTCTGCTGCCATTGCTTGTGTCCACAGGCATGAGCCACAGGGGTGCACAGCCCATCATTGAGCAGCCTGGACAAGCCCCAGGAAGCAGAGCCCCTTGTGTGCATCTAGATGTTTTCAGCTTTGTGGGTGCCCTTATTTAAAAGGAAGGGATCCAATCATCAGAGCTCTGCAGGAAATTCTTGAGGTGTTGCTGATGGCCCTCCAAACGGATGATTACTGCAGCCCAGAACCCACACTATGAAGGAACGTGGGGTGCTCAGAGATGGATGGGGACAGATTTTTCCAAGCTGAAAGTCAACAGTTTGTCATTCACATGACATGAGTTTGAGCAGGAACAGTTTGGTTTAATCTAGTCCTCTGCCCACACTATTCTTCTGCAGGGTGTTGGGTGGTCACATGCTAAACCACTAACAAATAAATTAAAAACAAAAAGGTGGGCAGACAGCCATGGTGGGACCTGCTTCCCCATGTGGCACAGATTCCCTTGTCTAATTATGGCTTGGCCAACCGTGTCATGCGACCATGTTGATGTTTCTTTGTGACTGGAAAAACTGCGATCTCAACCCAGAAATGAAGGTGAAAGAGGGGGAACAAGGTCTGAGATGGAACCCAGAACATTCAGAGAAGTCCTGGTGCCTGCCTTCTCGTGTGAGAGACTCCTGAGGGTCTCCATTTGTGTTGCAGAACTAAAATTCTGGAGCTTTGGAGAACACGTTTTCACAATTAAGAGAAAACAGGACAAAGTTTACTCATTAGGTACGACTCTAACAAATAAGTGTTGTTGCCACCCACCATTCTTCCCAGGAGGATTTCTAGCCTGTAGAAAGATGGTGTATTCACATATATTAATCAAACTTTTCCCGGTCCATCTTTGAACATCAACATCTTTCATATAGGGGACACTTGGTCCCAAATGCAGGGGATCTCATCAGGTTTGGCTCTCTGGCACTCATTGGATTAAGCAAAGGTTGTCCCACAAATACTGCTCTGACACCCTGAGGAGTGGAAGCCAGATGTTAGAAGTGAAACAGGGGCTGCTCTGAGGCTTATCATCTTTTTCTCTCTCCTTTAGAGACCCACCATGTGCAGTTTTTGTGTTCAAGTGAGGCTCAGGCTTCACAAAGCAAACAGAAATTGTTGCAAGCTGTTCCCAAAATGCTAAAATGTGGCACATGTTTTCGAAAACGGAGAAGCTGATAAGCATCAGAAGCAGTGAGTGTAGGTGGTGACTACTACAGGATGTATGACTACTGTGCTGCCCCAAGGCAGGTAAGTGAACTTGCTAATTATTCATACCAGACAACAACTGTCTTAAGGCAAGCTGAATTTGAGATTTTTCAGACAAGGAAAACCTCTGAAGGGCCTTCATTTTCTTGGAGGACGACTTTAGCCCTAATAGTTTGGCTTTTATCACAGCTCTAAAGCAATTTTATGTTGAGAGGGTGCCTGTGGAACGTGCACCCACCTTCCCAGTAGTCCCAAAAGACCCAAAGGCAGTGTCTGCATTCTCTCTTTGGGGAGCTGGGGTGTACAGGCAGAGCTGCACCCGCATCCCTGGATGGTACCCACGCCCTGGCCAAAACTTTTGTTCTGAGTAAGAAACATAGTCATATGCAGGGGTGATACCATCATATGTGCCTCTGACATGGGAGAAATACTGCTGGAAACCCACAAACAGCTTCTTTTCCCCATTCCTCACCCTCATTGTCAAAGTGCCCTTTCACGTACAACTAGGAAGTTTGAAACCTTGTGTTTCTTTCAAAGCTCATACCATGAGGATAAGCTTTCTTTGCCATATAATCTCATTTTTTGCTCAAAGCCTGAATTCCTGACCTGTGAACTGGTGCTGACCTATTTACTGGTCTGTAGAAAGAAGGGGCTACCCACGCAGAGAACCTGATTTATGTGCCACCTTGCAACCAGACCTTCATCATGTAGGCAGTACTCATCCAGGTTTGGATGTGATGAGGATTTTTCTAGCACAAGCTCATAATGATGTGTTTTGCATATGTCTGACACAGTCCCACAATTGCAACAAAGAAATACTGAGGGCTAATAGGCAGTTGGCAAGAATTGTTTTAAAATCTACATTCCTCAGACAGCCCATCATGAGCACAGTTGATGTAACTGGCATGATTAAGTAGTTAAGTCATATGCAAAAGCAATGAGAACAGTGATCTTTCATGTTATGTCCAATGACATCATTCTTCCCAACAAGATTCAGTGTAATTCTCACTGTTTTCTTTTAGGAAATACAAATCATAAATAGGTGCAGTGCACATATTGCTTTGCAGTGAATGGTGTCAGCAAATTTTGTAAGGAGATTTGAAAATTTGGAGTGGGAGGTTCTGCTGTTCATTTGTATCCATTCTTCCTCCAGGACAAGTGGACTTTCTCAGGATGTTTTTCTTCCCATGACTCTTACTGCACCTTACTCATTATATTCTTTAAGCCTCACTAAAATGACAATTTCATTCTTTATAACTCTGTCACCTTTAATTTCTAAAAGATCTGTCTAATTCTACCCATAAATACCTCAGGAGATGAATTGTAATCAAACATCATTCATTTAGTGTTCACATATATTGAAAGCTGCTCTCTGAAACAATGACTCATCTCGTTCTACATGCCAAAACACACGCCTTGCTTTTTTAATACCTGGAGTATTTTTTTACTTATAGAAGTTTGGCTTGTAAAACTTCATCTGATAACATTCATTTTTAACAACTCTGTTTAGATCACATAAATCAGCTTCCAGCTCCCCTTGTTCCTCTTACTCAGAGTTTCCATATCTGCATCAGAATAAATCCCACGCTTGCTGATGGCCAACTCTGTCACCCATTTCTACTGATTTCCTTATTTGGCGTTTTATCTGCAGGGCATCTGAAACATCCTTGAGGAGGTTAGGGGTGTGTTTCCCATGCCAGAGGACTTCTTTTAAAGATGACCTGAAGGCAGGTTTTGTTATGGACCAGCAGGGCTGGTGCAGTTCTGCCTGGGAAGTCCCAAAACACCAACTGAGTGTGCCTGGTGGTGTGTCTCCTACTGTTAGACCCAGTGATGCCAGGTTTTCTCAGCAGGCAAGAGGAATACGGTTCTGTAAGTTTTTTTCTCCACTCAGTGCACTTTCCTTCCAAATTTGTGGAAGGCATGGGGTGAAGGAGTATTCTGGACTTGTTCATTAGCTTTGGAACTTAATGCATTTGATGTTGCCTGATGACATTTCATTAGGCAATCAATGACTGGACCTGGTTTTGCTAAGCCAAACAGAAGAACTAAGCAGCAATCCATTAGGCTGACTCTTATTCTATTGCCCGATACTCTCCTCAACTCAAAGTTCTGTTAAATCACATTTATTTCAAGTATTATTAGAATTATTGGCTCTATGGAAAGTTCACCCCAGCATAAGGATAAAGGTTTTGAAATAAGCCTTTTTTTTGTAAGTGTAGGGAAAATGTGGCCTTTAATGCAGACTGATAAAACCTAAAAGATGTTTTTTTCTGAGCTAGAGGTGCGTGTAAATCACAGCGTTGGGGCAGAGTGACAAGGAAGGTTTTGTGGTTTCTTGGGGCTGTGTAGAAAGCTCTCTCTTTTGCCCAGATTCATCTGGCCCCAGCTGGTTTGTTTCACCTCCAGTGATTTGCAAGGATTGTTTATTTTTAATACCCATAAACCATTTTTCCCCATTCAAGTGCTACCTCAAAATGATGTTTTCCTGGATATACACAGATTACTCAGCCCAGCATCCTCTCAGGACGGGGAAGGGGAAGAGCTGCAGCTGCAGCCTGTTTCATTTTCCCCCATGTCCTAGCTCTTGGTTTCCTTTACTGGGAGGGGACTTTTCTATATAAATTAATTCTCTTGAGCAGTGATGCTATAAAAGTGTGTGTTAAAGAATGACCCAATCTCCATAGCTACCTGATGCTGAAAACTGTTCTTCCTAGATATAATAACAACATTTTTTCCATACACTTCTCCTCCCTCAAGTGCTTGACAGTTTCCCATTGCCCACTGAGAGCATTTTGCTGCCCAGCTGGTTCCCTCTTTACCATGTTGCAGGGATGATCCTGGTGTGGGTGGCATCCGTGGGCTACCTGCAGCTCCAGGACCCACTACCACCTCTAGCCTCCAACTACCGTAAGCCTTTGCGGTGACAGTGATGGTGTGTTGACAACGACCTCACTGCTGGCTTGTTCATGGTGTAAAAAGGGACAATTCAGCATGACACAGGTAAGCTAAACCCCCTTTGCTGTGTCTGCCTGGTGTGGTCCCAGAGCTCCTTCTTCTCTCAGGGCATGGAGGTGGACAGGAGTTGGAGGGTTGCAGTGGGCCAGCAGGGACATGCTTTGCTTCCAGGGTCATTGGTACTGACCAGCTATGGGGTATCACCAAGTGCGGTGACCACCCCATGTTTTCTAAAGGGGAAACCACCCAGCTCCAATCCCTGCTGGGTGCCACAGCTCTGACAAAGTTGGCTGTAGGGCCTCCTGCTGCACAGGTCTCAGGGACACCACATCAAAAGTCCCTCTAAATGAAAAACCTGACTGGTCTTGAGTTCCCATGGTGACACTGTGTGACTGAGAATGGACTAGGGTAGGATGATGCCATAGCCACCTTCACTTCCAGGGCTGGATTCCCCAAGACAGCCTCCCTGTTCAGGGTGGTTTCTGCCTTGGACACGAAAGAGTTAACCCCTATCTGAACTCTTACAGGTAACAGGTTCCTGCAGCAAGAGGGTAGCCTTCAGGGCTACTCTTTAATAAAGGTGAACAGTTGTTAACTCTTGCATGGTGGTGATTCACCACTCAGCTCTCCAGTGCTGTCATCAGATTTCCTTTGCTGAGTGCTCTGCAAATACAGCTGGTGTTTACCCTGCGATCACACACTGTTACTGCCTAAACAGCCCCCAGTCATGTACATCATCTCTGCATTGTATTATAAAGTTAGCATCTTGTTAGACAGAAATATGCTATTCCAGAGCTCGTTACTGTTCAACCAGCAAATGAATGCATTTACAAAGTCAAATTCTTGGCAATCTAATACTGCTGGCAGTATTTTTCCATCCTCCTATAATTAGACAGGTCCTAACCAAACTATGTGTAGGAGTCTGGCTGGTCTGGAAATAATAGGTTTATTCTCTAGATGCCCTTCTGCTGTACTGCTCTAAGTGGGCACTGAGTATTTCTGTCATTTACAGCGATTATTTATTTTTACTGTATGTCTAGATTTCCTCAGCCTGCCTCCTGCTTGGTCTTGCCCCTTTGTGTTACCTTTACTAGTATCCAGACTTCAGAATAAATTTCTAGAGAAGCTGTAAAAATACGAGTGTAACTGACTTGCAGTTACCTAGTGGGACATCTCATTGCAAATATCTGGTATTTAGGCAGTGCTGGGCTCTGAGTCTCCCAGCAGAAAGATTTTTTTCATCACCCTCATGACCTGTGGTCCTAATGATCTGTTTTGGAACAAAGTTACTAGATAGTGGGATCACAGACCCTGTCTGAAAGGTGGGAGATGGACTGGAGAGTTGGGAAAGTGCAAGAAAGCCTTGCTCAAGGTGACCAGGAGCACTGGCATGCAGGCACTGTTAATCTACGTGATATACCTGGAGGCCCAATACCACTTTCTGTGATCTGGGCAGTTATCCACAAGTCATATTTTCCATGCTTAGGAACCATCTTTGAAATGCCACTTGTGTCCTGGACACTGCACCTACTCTTACCTTTCATGTATTTTTCTTCCTATGTATTTACCTTGGCCAGTGCAAGGAAAAATCCCTTCCTCGATGTGGCCTCATTTCCCCATGCTCCTGTTCCCCCTCTTAGTCCATGTGAGTACAGAACACAGCAGCACTTGTGAAATCCTTGCCAGGCTGTACGATGCACTCACGTGGCCAGACCACGCTGTGCAGACTCACTGCGGGGGTCACCTAACGATCCTTTTCTGCTTGAATTCAGGAGTCAGATTCATTAGGGGATGGTGAGTTCGCCATGTGATAATCTGGGATTTTTTTCTTGATAGCGACGAAAGGAAAATTTCTGCTTTAGCAGAGCGGCAATAAAACTCTCAAGGGGCTTTGCAGAGCTTTAGACTGTGCATTTCAGTGGGGAAGTTACACCTTTGCAGTTCCTTTGTGCACCTGCTCGTGCTGCCAGCCCAAATGTACAGTCTCTCACATCTAAGCAGGGCTGGACACAAAGGTGTCAAAGTACACGGCCCCTTTTAATATGCTGGAGGTGTGGACCGACATAAGAAATTGGTATCCTCAGGTAAGAAGAGGAAAACAGGATGCTGCATTGTGGGTGTAAATGCTGGTTCCTTGAGATGCTGGCTGATGCAGGAGGGTCTCTGCAAATGCCCAAGGATTCAGCTTCAGACTAGAGCTAGGGAGTGGGTATTGGTGGTAGCTAGATGAACGTAACCAAGTCTGAGTGCAAGGTGGAAAATAATGAACAATCAGCAAAACAGCCTGGAAAAGTATCAAGATATTGGGATAAAATATTCAAAGTTAAATTATTCTCTTCTCCCTGGCATGTACAAGGAAAAAATGGGAAGAAGACCAATTCTTTATCATGAGAAGCTGCTCTGGTGTAATCTGTAGGTGCTGCCAGGCACAGGGATCCCTCACCATTCTGCTGAAGCAAGCCTTGATCTGCGGTTCCTGAAGCTCCAGTGACTCAGGAGGCTGCAATTTAGTAAGCAGAGGGAGAGTGGGGAAAAAGGACAATTTTGTCTCCTGGTCTTGAGGGGTCCTCAGCTCCCCTCTCAGAGACAGTGCTCATCGCTGATCGCTCCACTCCTGTGGCAAGGCTTTGCCCTCTGCAAATAGAGAGGACAAACCCAGCCTAAAGGGTTTGTGGCACATCTGATGAAAAGCCTCATCTGCCCATTTTTTTGTTACTGACTGCAACAAGCAGTTGGATTATTGCACATTACAGCCTCCCAGTAGCTAGATCTCGATTTTATGGCCAGTATTTTACTTTTGATGGCTCAGCTTATGATGTAGAATTGGATTTGAACATCAGCCCTGGTTTTATGAGCGCACATTGGGTTAAATGCAGTGAAGTTACACTACGCACCTGATGGTGAGGTAGGAACGCACATTTATAAGCAGCGATGTTATCAGGAATAGCAAAGTTGGCTGGAGAAACACATTTGACCTTGCAAATGCAGAGTTTCAGTACTGGAAACCATAAACATTATTGTTTTGATTATGAAACACAACTGCACTGAATGACCAGTCCATCTAGTCCTAGGGGCTTGGGGTTTATAGCTCAGAAAAGGCCATAAGTACTACATTTCTCTTAAATATTTTTAGGACTTTCTTTACATAGCACATTACAAATCTCACTTCCCTCAGCCTGTCCCTAGGAGGAACAGGTGTGCTGCTACTGTTTTACAAATCAGAAAGGAAGGCACAAAGGGGCTGAACTTGCTTGGTTAATATCGGACATAAAGTCTGCTCCCGAGTAAGGAGATTTGGCTTTGATTTGCAAACACCAGTCCTCTGCACTAACCAGGCACAGTATTTCCTTGTTCTTCTGGCTCCTGAAAGGGCCACTGAGGGGTTGGATAAGAGCCCTTTTTAATAAATGGGAAAAAAAGAGAAAAAAGAATGAACACTTTGGCCTATCAAGTGTTATTTGCTGAAACTGAGCACTGGATTGTGAATCCTCCATATCAGAGGTTGGCTCTGTGGCATGTTTGTATTTGTCTAACACAGTGAATAATTAGTCCCAGTCTACTCTGAATGTGGAAATTATGCAAATATATTTACTAAAATAAGATTTAAAAAAAACAGTTAAAAAATGGTTAAACCCCTCCAGCTGTCTAAAACAGTTTTTCATTTCAGCCAAAGTATTTTCAGTTAAAATTCAAACAATTCATTCAACATTAGGGCCTTCACTTTCAGTTTCCCCAATTATCTTCTTTGGGGAAGGAATAAAAACTATATTTCCAATAATTTAATTTTAGTTTTCTCAGATAAAAGAGGGCTTGTTCCCTTGATCTATCAGTTGTTGGTTGATCTCTTAAAAACCCCTGTCATTCTTCTAAGGGCTGGCACAAAATCAGGTTGCGAACAGAAACGCTGCTCATGGGTGTCAAGGCCAGGGAAGAATGAGCAGTTAAGAATGGGGGTTAAAAACTGCTCGGTTTATTTTTTGTTCCTAGTGACCTTACAATGATGGGAACACTTTTATACCAGTGACATACAATTTTTGAAATCCCAAATGAAAATAGTTGGATTAGAAAAATTTTCACAATTCAGATGGGGATTTGCAGTCCTGAGATGTGTGATGTGAACCACCACAGCTCTACTGGCTCAGCAGCTCAGTCACAGAGCTTCTCAACTCCTTTTCATTGTTATGGGTTTTTTTTTTACCCAAACTAATGGCAATAACAACTCTTATGTATGTGGCTTCGATGACTCATGAGGTCTTCAAATGAAGAAGAATGATAAATTAATTCTCTGAGATTTGTCCCTATCAGAGAAGGATTTCATTACTGTATAATGCATTTTCTAGAGTAAAATATAAAGGAGAACTGCAATTTGCAATTTCAATTGCCAGTTTTCCCCAATTGCTTGCTTTACAGAGGCATATGCAGATGAGACCCTCAAATCCACAAGAGCAACTCCATCTGTGTGGCAGACTCAGCCTGCCTTACTCTGCAGCCAGTGCTCATCACCTTTCACAGCTGGAGGGAAGACACATGACCTTTTTCTTGTGGAAAAAAAGCACACTTGTTTCCACAGGTTTTATCATTCTGACTTACCAATCTACTTCAAAAGACTGGTCTAAATGCATTTTCCCCCTCTGTCAACTTCAGGCATGAGACAACAGGTTCATGGATAATGCAGCCTTCAATTGCTGGTGCACGGCAATTCATAATTCATTTCTTTGATCCTGATCCTCCCAAGCTCCCTATGGAGGCATTGAGAGTCATTCAGCTGGTTATTTTAATGACAAAAACCCTTTAAAACACTGATGTGTTTGACTTCCACTCTAAAGCGACACTTAATGCTTTATGGGTGGGTAGAGGGGATGATGCTGAACACTGCTGAATTAATGAGCGCTCTTCCTACCCTGACCTCTGGTTCTGGAAATCATTTTTGACCTCAGTAGTTTTACCAAACCACTGAGGACAAACAGGAAAACCAACACAGCACAAAACTAATTTCCTCAAGGCTACTTGGAAGCATGCAACCAGCTGAAAATCAGGTGAGACGGGCAGAGCTGTCCCATGCTTGGAGCTGTATTTCTCTAGCTTAACTGAAATATAACATTTCTGAGATTGACAAATAACATTTTTCAGGAATAATGTTTTGGTCATTACTGGACAGTGTGTTTTATGGACCACACCAGTGTGGGTTACTCCATGAAACCAGGCAATTACTGACATTTCACTGTCCTCAGCAGCACTGGTGTGGCTCCACAGAGCTCTTATGTTAACTGCACATGTGATGTTTATCTCTATTATAGCATTAATAAATGGGTATTTAATAGGAATCATTGAAGAACATCCAGACTAAACCAGTACCCAATTTCTAATAGAAAATATTCCCATCAGAAGCCAGGCTACTCAGAAAAGATGCCATAAACTGCTGATTGGATAAAAAAGAAATATAAAGTAAAATAAAGTAAGAAAAAAATGACAAAGGACAGCTTGTTTTTAAAACCTTCTGAAGAATTAGTTGCTGGAATTTCTTGATGAACAAATTCAGTTCCCAGATCATTCAGGAGCCACGTGACATACTTCACACTGCAGTCTTCTCACAAGTTTATTTATAATTTCCCATCTAAGTTTTCTCCAGGGCCTCATTTTTACCATTTTTTCAGGACAGAATGACAGCAGCCACTTCCAAACCTTTAACATCAAAATGACATAGATGCAAACAAGCTACATAGGTCTTATTATCTTCATATCGGGGGGCAAAAATGCTGCATCACTGTCTCTTAAAAGCAGGGGAGTTATTACTGTCTTACATAACCCTTGGGACCTCCTGTAGAACTTACTTATCATGAGCTGGATCTCTCTTAAACCATCCTGGGTAGAGGGGAGGTTTCATGTGCATTGGATGGAGTAGCCAAAAGTGGCTCAGGATGACATATATAACCCGTATGTGCATGTGCCTTGTCCCCAAAGCAGTGCCCAGGTTTGGTCCTGGCGTACCCACAAAAGATGGTGAGGTGTTCACTTGCCACCCACTCTCCCTGGAAGCTTCACAACAAAACCTCCTTGACTTCACAGCCAGATTGGATGGAGCCTTGAGCAATCTGTTCCAGTGGAAGGTGTCCCTGCCCATGGCAAGGGCTTGGAACTAACCAACCCAAACCATACTATGATTCTTTCACTTCCCTGAGTTGCCTCTGGTGGCCTGCTGAATTCTGCTGCCACATCCAAGAGAGTTTATCCTTGCTCTGTGGGCAACAAGAGTAGATTTATGAACATTGCTGTAAGAAGCCTTGAGGCTCTTCCAGTTAGGGAAACCTGGAGCAATTACAGCCTCCCACCAAAAACTTTGGTTGGAGCAATGAAGCTCTTTGCTGGTGACCTCAGGTTCTACTTGCTTTGAACTATGATTTGTACAGAAGAAATTTAACTACCATGGAAATGTGACTCTCATTCCTAGTCTCCTGTACAGAGAGCTTATAAGGAGGCTGTTGTTATCAC
Organism: Piaya cayana; assembly: GCA_013389865.1. Taxonomy (NCBI): domain Eukaryota; kingdom Metazoa; phylum Chordata; class Aves; order Cuculiformes; family Coccyzidae; genus Piaya; species Piaya cayana. Next base: position 194,832 of record WAAB01001446.1, on the reverse strand, counting down.
CTAAACAGAAGCATAGGTTACATTCAGGTAACTTTTGAAGCCAGCTCTGCTTTCTCCATACATGGTGCAACGATGTTATTTTCAATCTAAAAGATTTCTACTATCCTTCATGGAAAAGAGTAATACGAAAAACAGAAAAAGTTGATTCTTTTAGGGAAGACAAGCATTAGGACTTGTATTTGCTCGCTGACACCCTCCACTGAAATGAACGCCAAGTGGCTGCCAGGTGCTGTAGTGAATGAGGAGATGCCTATGAGATTTGAGTGTAACATACCAACATAAAGACATCACAGTTCCATAGCACATGCCCCACAAATCTCTGTAAGTGTAATTACACAGCAACCTGTAGGAGCCCATAAATATCCTGCTGCCACATGTGATTTATTACTGAAATCTGTGAAACTGCAGAGTAATTAAAGGATAAGTTACATGATATTTGTGCCCAGTGACTGAATAAAATCACTTTAGCAGCTGTTTTAACATAACATTCACTTTATTTACAAAGAAATTGTTATGCTGAAACAGCTGTGAAACTGCTTTTAATGTTGCCTGGCTTTACATCTATTCATAACTGGGACACTAATAGAAATCTTGTTTATCCACATTTTGCTGGGCATTGAATAAACCACAGAGGATAAAAATTTAAGAGTAGATTTACTGGGCTCTGCAGTGAAAGCACTTGCTGCTTGAAATTCTTTAGGTCTCCCTCTATATTCCTCTATAGATAAAACAGAAATTTGTAAAAGTCTCTCATGCCAGAGACTATTCCCCCCTTATATATAGAAGCCATTCACCTAACACTTAAAGAAGTGCAAACCTGTGCATGAGGAATGTATTTCATGTCACACTTAGTTACCACTGTATCAGACAGAGGAAACGATCCTGAAAGCATTTGCTTTCCACCAGAACAAAACTGGCAACAGAACTGGGCCAAAGGATGCTGTTTTTCAGGAATTGCCCCACAAGTTTCTGCTTGTTGCATCTTGCTGATAAATTCTTATTTTAGCTAGAATTTTTCAGCTTTTCCAAAAGTGATTACACCTGACTCACTGTGTACCAATAAGCTTCATGTTTAATAGGGCAGTGCTCCAGAGAACCCCCTTGCTTCATCACACAATTGTAAAGAGCAGAGAATAGAAGCCTCACTACTGGGTAGTTGAAGATGGGATTTAATGAGTACACAGAGACACTCAGTGCTATGGAGTGATGTGAACTTCGATTCTTTTGGACTCAAGATTATGCTTTTTGTTCAGCAGCTTTAATTAATTGTTAATGGTTTTCTGCACAGGGTTTCCTAATAAAAATGAAGCAGAGCAAAAAAACCCCATTTTCTGAAAGCTATTCACTACATACTGTCTGTTCTGGAAAGGTTTGAATGCAATAAGAATGGAGGATGCTGGATTTCCCATTCCCTCACAATAAGGTGTAATCCAGGCTCACCATCATGTTTGATTTTGAGAAGAGACCTGAGAAGAAGAGCACCAGAAAACAAGGGTCCAGTGCTGGCACTTCACTTTTAAGGGGCAGCCTCCAAAGTGATTTGTTGGATGTTGCAAACAGTATAAATTAATCCATTTAAATTGAGATAGCAAAGGGAGCCATTTGAAGGGAAGTGTGGTGAAAAATCCAGTTATGTAGAAAGTGTTGTGATACTCAAACTGCTCAATATGCTCTGTCTGTGTATTTATCAGAAGGCACACTTCCCAATCAACAATGATCACTATTTTCAAAATGAGCAGAGTGCATGTAGCAGCCTTTGTGGTGAAGTAGGAGGCTGATTTCTGTCTAGGGAAAATAAAATTCTGTCGTCTGGTTATAAGTGTTGGTGGTGGTCAGCCTGAGCGTGAGATTGGTCAGCCTGGGCGTGAGATGTTCATGAGTCACAGGAGGTGCAAGAGTTTCATTCATATGAACCATTTCCGCTCCTGGTAGATGTGATTTGTACAAACTGGTGTTTTAAGGGAAATTGTTATGCAGTGTTTCAGAATCTTAAAGCAGAACATTCTGAAGGAAAACTAGGTGATGTATCTGTGCTGTGCATCTCAGCTCAGGGCTTGAAGTACCTTCAGAAGTGATTTTGAGCTTATACATTATTCACCTGCAATAACTGTCTTTTAAAATTGTTGTTAGAGGCAACGACGATCAATGCTTATTCACCATTGCCATTGCTACTTTTAAAAAGGACTAGCCTGTACTGTTAGTGCTCAAGGATATTCCTGAAACCTCTCCTTGTTTCTCAAGCTCTTACAAAAATGCAGTGAGTTATGGCAAAATTAGGCTGCTTATGCATATTGCCTCCCTGGAACTTCCTCAGCATCTCAGCTAATTTCAATGCTGAAATCTGCTGAAAACTTCACTAGTTTGTGAGCCAAAATACCTACAGTCATTGAACTGCAATTCAAAATTGCAACAATATTGAACCCTCCTCCATTGGTGATGTGGCTTAGACATTTCTCTGTTTTGCTTTCAGCTAGATATGTTGTACAAGCTGGTTTCTGAGGATAAACATAGTTGTGTATGGAAAGAAAGGAAAATGTATTTAGGCCATATGCTGTTTCTGTGGCTTAATTTAATGATTTTTAAATATATGTCACATTGTGAAAAGCTACATTTCCCTTTTGAATTGCATTTTACCAGCTAGACCCATTGCTTCTGGTACAGATACAAGGGTTTTACACAAAAAAAGTCATGAAATATCAGGAGAATTCACAGCCAGGGGGTTCTAAACATCCGTCAACCAAATAACACCCTGGTAAGAAGTCTTTCTTGTTTTTCTTTCCTAACTGGAATAAAGAAAATCTAGTGCAGCCCCTTCTGGAGGGACGATGAGCCTGGATGAGGCAAACTATGCTGGCTGGACTCACTGGGGTGTTCATTCATTTGATTTTGACTTTGAATGTGTATGAGATATTTTTATTTGCATATCTGTTTTCTTTATGTGAGAATAAGTGAGATGCTGTTGAGACACAGCGTTTTCCCCTTATGCTCTCAAATTCTTCACAAAGACTTAAATATAAATGTTGTCCCTCCATTAGATGAGCAAGCGTCCCTCAGTTCATCAAGCAGAGGGATATATTTACCTATGCCATTGCCACCACTAAGACAGATTGCAAGAGAAAGTCATAAAATAAGATTTTGACAGTGATGGAGACAGTGAGATAAAAGAGAAGCCTGCTTTTCTCCAGAACATGTAGATGATTTTCTAAACCTTAAATTGTGGCTGCTTCTGGGGAATGCAAGTCAGATAGCATAAAGGAAGAAAAATAAGTTAGATGCATAGCCAGACAAATTTGATTCCTATTGAACTGAGAATGTTAGCTGGTACACTTATACAGGTGCACTGCTTCCTACATGCAGTCACCTCTTAAGCAGAGATTAAATAAGATTTTCATTTTGAGAAATATGAACTTCCTAGGAATCTGGCTGAATGAAAGCCTGTTTTCTCTTCAAAATGTGCTTCGGTGGACAACTCGCTCCCATCAGCAACTGAACTTCAACACTGGTAGAAACTCTTAGTATCCTGCAAATGCAGGCATGCGTAACAGCACTCTGTGCAGTCCCGCAGGCACAGTGTGCAACCAGAAATCAGGCTCAAAATGGATGTCCCAAGGACCGCTCACTTCTCTGTGTCCTAATGCTTCTTTCTAATGCTCCTAATTAATGAGAATTTTGGCGTTTCAGGCAAATCTCTGCTTGGCCTCAGTAATGTGCTTTAAAGTGCGGCTATGTGAGCTGAAAAGAGTATGCACAAGCTTGAAGGCTGTAATGAGGAATAGAAGAAGAGCCTCTGTTCCTCCAGACAGGAATATGATAAAGCCTTCCCCAAGGCTCTACAGAACATCTCTGAGTCCTGCTGGAACCACACATGGTCGCAGCTCATCATCTCAGCAAGGCAGATATCTCGTTTGCTGCTTGGAGGAGAACATTTTGAGGGACACGAAGAGCTAAAGCTTCTGAGCACTGAAGCAGACTGAGGCCCTTCAAGGCTCCTAAGAACTAATATTGAGGCTATGATTCTAATATTATAAAAGCTTACGTTTCTATAAAAGATACTGTGCAAGACCAAGGAAACCCACAGGGTGCTCAACTTCTGCTCAGACCTTACCACCCTGCATTATAGCAATGACTTCTCCAGAAAGCCTGTTGCTATAAGTGTAACAAAAGGTGTTGGCACTGCTCCTTTGGGCTGGTGTCTGTAAAATACTGGTGATAGTCTCTGTTACCTTTCTGGTACCCTTTACTATCTGCCTGAAGGTCTTTGTGGCAGAGAATCCCAGGGAGGCAATAGATCTGAGTATGCTGTGCCAGGCTTTAGAAAGCCCGGTTTTATTTAGGTCCTTAATGGGAGAAGCATTCAATTGCAAACATGCTTTTGAATTTCTTGCCCAGGATTTTATGAGACTAAACACAATGCAGGTTACATACAAGCAGGTGCACCCCTAACTCAAAGGAGTCAATAGCAATCGACCCACCTACTTCAATGAAGTCAATCTGTGCAAGATCTTTTTTAGTTGGGAGGTAATACAGGCAACAGTCTGGTTCCATAGCGTGGCAAAATAGAAATGGTTTCAGTTTTAGTAAAAATCCTTCATGTCAGTACCACGAGGGGAAAAAGAACTCATGGTCTCGGTCACAGTTTGGTGAAAACTCGTATCTTGCATCACCAAGAGATGTATTTCCTGTCCTATCCTTTTGGATTCATGGCTTTGGAATCCTTCTAGGGTGCCAGCTGATGTGATGATATAGGTTCAGCTTATTTCCTACATGTTCTCAGAATAAATGTCCAAGAAAATGGCATTTAATAGATCAAGGAAAGATTACTGTAGCAATAAATGGCAGAGGAATGTCTTAGCAAGCTGCTATTCCCTGATCTTGACTCTCTCATCAATACTTTTCAATCTACTGTGCTGAGAGGGGTATCACTTCTAATGCCCTGAGGTCACTGAAACCACACATCAAATCTGTAATCTCTGAGCTAGCAGCATGGTAATTGCCACTGAACAGAATCTTTTTATATTTCTCACTCCAAATTATGTGACCGATGACACAGCTAGTCTCTGTACAATGGTGAAACCGATTGTTTCTGATTGTGTAAAGATGAATAACAGTGATATCTGTTGGCATTTATGTCTTTCAAAAACAATTTCTTGCCATATGGTCTCCTGAGATTGTATCATCTTCTCCTGTATAGTTGAAGTAACATTGATATTATAGCATAAACCTTAATTTCCAAGGTATTGTACCACATAGCCACATGATGTAATTCCCCCCCAAAAATAAAAAACAAAGACACTCCCCGCTCCAGTCTCCCTCTTGCTATAATAGTAGAACAGAAAAGATTGCAATGCTGAATTGTTATGCAGGTTTTTGCAACTACTGATTTGTGAAGAATACACAGTTTAGGGTACAATTAACAATATATTGAGTTTTTTATTAATTTAGGTCCTCAGTTCACACATGCTCTAGCTTAATTCTGGCCAAAGAACCCTGATGTCAAATGGCTGCTCATTAATTTCTTTCAGGTCATGCAGACTCGGAGGAGACAAGCAGGCACATCCCATCACTCAATTGCCATTAGAAAGGGACCCGGCAGTCACCCCCACATGAGCAAGGGCCTCCCAGGCTTTTGTGGCACTTTTGGGGTGATGTGACTTGGGGGGGAATATGAACATCCAACGTCTGTTCTCTGCCTCCTCTGGAGCTGCTCTGATGTTCCTGGCCCAGATTTGTATGCTTTGTTAGATGTATTCTGCATGAGTTCCTGCATGAATCAGTGTTTTAGCTGCTGTCATTAGATACACCAATTATGCTGCTGTAAGGCTTTAAACTGGAGGAGGGAGTGACAGTATTTAGCAACACAACACAAGACTATTGTATATTTTTTGAATGAGTCTCCTTCCCCTTCTGAAGTCTGAACACCTGTGACCCCCTCACTGCTTCCCTCCTTATTAGGTAAGACATGATTCAATGCTCTCTTCCTAACAAGACTTAGGTCAAGTCATGATGAGCAAAATTTGAGATATATGGGGCAGCACTTATTGGGTATTACCCATTCTCTTCCATTTGTGCAGTCTTCCAAGGAGGTCATTTTGTAACTCTCCATCTTGCTGCAAGGCAGGCAGAACCATCGATGCATCATCCGGGAAGTGGGTTTGTTGGTGTCCATGGAAATGCCCAGCAAAGGGAATTTCGCCTCCTGACTGCATATTTTGGCTTAGCAGTGCTACACTGGATTCCCATGCTGCTCGTCATGGGTGTAGCCACATTTTAGCTGTTAGTAGCAGAGGAAGGGAAATGTCCATTTTAATCAGGAGGGACTGGGAAATGACTTTTCCTGGGTGCACTCTGCAGCGCTGAGCTCAGCAGTGGGGGAGACAGCTTTCCTTTATGGGTAAAAGATACCAACCTTTGAACTATTTGTCAGGTAGCAGAACCTTAATGTTCTTGAAAGACATTTTTCCCCTCTTTTCAGCATTTTCTGCAAGTATTTCTCAAATAGATGTGAAAGTAAGGGCTAGATTCTCAGCTGGTTGAGCAGTCACAGCTGACTCAAAATAGATACGTTGATTTAGAGCAGACAAGAACGGTTTTATACAAAATTTATTAAAAAAATTAAACCCCCAAAATAACTGAGTCTCATCCCACTAATCCTTAATTGTTTTGGTGATCCAAGACAGTGGTTTTTTGCCAATGTGCTTTATGTGTGTCTCCTGTCTAAGATGTGTTCCACAATGTTGTAAACAACTCTGCCTTTAAATTATCTTTTACTTAGGACCAGTCCATTGTATCCCCTGGTAATGAGAACAAATTAAATCAATACATTTCCTATGAGAGAGTACTCCAAATGTTTTAGAGAAAAAGTGAAAAAGAGAAAGCACATATTTTCCCAAAGGAGGCAATCATCTGTACAGAGCAGCAGAGAGCTAACAGAAAATATGGTTGCTTTTAGAGCAAATACTGAATGTCATAAAGCCATGGGGAAACACTCAGCTATGTCATAAATGTCTCCGTGGGTGACCTTGAAGAACTTATCCAGAACCCTCCTGACATAAGGGGAAAAGCTGTTTCTGGGAAGTTTTGCATCTTGAACTCATGTGGAAGTTACACAAGGAAGTATTAATTCTTGGAAAAATGCTTAAGGCAGCTGAAAGGTGAGAAAGGAAACCAGCATATGAGGATGAAATGACTCCATGAATTTAACCAGGTAACAGGAACAGAAGTAGCTGCACAGTCACTAGTGCAACCGATGGAGAAACTGGCCACGAAGCCAGACGCTGTGGTAATAATAAAAAAAATCTTCTACCACTTGGCATTTGACTCCTGTAATTGCCAAGAACAATGGAAAAAATTCACACATGGGAAGGAGCACCACAGGATCCAGAAAGCAATTGCAAATGAGGACACTCGAGTTTAAAAAAAAGGCATGACCATTCTTCTTTAGGAAGGGAGATGCTGAAGGAAAAAGGCAGAGGAGCTTTTATGTGGGGGAAATGACATTCGAATGTTTGTTCACGTAATTCCTAGCCAGGGTGACATGTCTGGATCCTTAGGGACCATACCCAGTGCAAAGTTTGACATTCATGGGGTTGCAGTGACATATAATGAGTTGTGTGACCGGTGGCACCTATGTCTGTTGGCACCTGGGAGGTGTGACATGGAGAACAAAGACCAGTTGAAGGTGATTGTCACTTTTTTGAGGAACGAAAACATAGCATCTCCTAGAAGAGGCCCACCTTTCCATTCTGTGCACATGCAGACACCCAGGGCTTGCTTTCACAGGAGGAGGCAGGGGATATCATGCAGGAAAGCTCTGACAATTGGGCTTAAACCTGTGTAAACTGTCTTAATCTGCAGAGGTTCACAAGTGTACTCTAGCTGTCAGGAGAAGGTCAAGCATGGATCCCTTGTTTTTTGAGGTAAAAGTCTAACTAGCTCTTTTAAAAAAGTATATATTTCCAAAGAAAGGGTGGTCTGAGGTCTGGAATAGCCTGTTTTCTGACAATGCAGAACCGCCTTTTAAGGCACTTAAGTACTCTCTGGTTTGCTTGTGTATTTTAAATAGAAGAGCAATCCCACCCAAAACTTCAGTGGCTTTTCCTGTGCAAAAGCAAAATTTGTTCGAACTTGCGCTTTTCAAAAGCGAAAGATGGGACTCTGCAGTGATTCTGTTACCTCTGTGGGTAAGTACCTGGGAAGCTTCTGGTGGACAGCCAAGCACAGGGGAAGGACACATGCCGTGTTTGTCTGTCTAGCAGCAGCACCTGAGCTCCATGTGAGGATGGAGCCCCACAGCAGCCACCCTGGCCAGCATCACTCCAGACAGCCAAGTCCAGGGAATGACCAAGCGGTGCCTCCTCTGAAAACAATCCTGCAACCTCATTGCATCTGAACATAAAGGCTTCCCCAGTGACAGCTTCACAATAGGATATGTACTGCGATTCAGTGGAACATTTTGCTGTTGTAAATGATAAAAACTCAGTGCTGCCTTTATAATCGCAGTTGGGTCATGCATTCTTAATTACTAGCCTGCATTAAGGCAAAAATGGCTAAATCTGTTCTTTCAGTCCCCAAAGGGACAAAAAGGGAACTTATACTGGCAAGACCCCTGTTCCTACTGGGGGAACCATAGCAGGACAAGATATGCAAAGCACCTGCTGTGGCCTGGGATCAAGTCCAGCATGGATTGCCTACAGAGTCCTGCTCTGCAATGCACCAGCATCATGGGGCTGGCTTTCTGAAGACTAAATAAAGATCATACACTTCTCTCCCATAAACAAACACAAGAAAAAGGCAGAAAATAGGCTATGGCTCCAACATAATCAAACAGTCTATGAGTCCTCCCAGCCTGGGGTCTTGTCCCTGGATGACTCTCAGCCTGGTTTTGGTGATCAAAGCATACAGGGTATTTTGAGGGGCTAGAAGGGAGATGGACCCTTAGTGGTTCCTCCTCCAGCTGGAGTGTGGGAGAAGGAAGACGAGGACCACTTGGATGGGAAATGCTCCTGCACTCTAGTGCCCACTGCAGCAGGGGTCCTCTCATCCCAGAGAAGGTTCATTCACTGATGTGGACCCTGGGTTTATTCAGCTGTTATACTTGACAGCATTTGGTAGAAACCCAGAATTATGACAGCACTTACAGGTAGGAAAAAGGAAGAAATGAAGGACACAGATCTCCTACTGATATTTTTCCACAGTTGATCTATGTCCACAAAAATGGCCGGAAACCAGCTGGGGATGTAAACTGGAGATGTTTGGTGTTTTATTTGCACTGGATATTTCCTGCCTTTTACTGTGCTTTCCCACTCTGAAGGACCATTTTTGGCACAGGCAAACTAAAACATGTACTAAAAATTTAGCATTAAGTACATGGTCTTTTAATCTTCCCATTTTTTCCCCATAAAAGGAGATACAAATAATGCATTTAGGAAAATAACATTCTCTCTCATTTGTTTTATGAAATATTCACCTAGATTAACAGAGTTGCTGCTAGAAATGAAACTGTATTCTGTGCTTCTCAGTGGGCCCTGATATCCATACCTGTAATCCTACTGAAACCATTAACCAGTAAGCCTCAGAGCCTTATATGGTGGTTTCCAGTGCAGCTGTTTCATTAGCTGCACTAATTGATCTTTCATGTAATTTAGACCATCCTGGGTCTCCACCTGGGATATGCCTCCAGCAAGGAGCAGCCCCCAGGCTTCAGGCGACAGTTCATCTGCTCTGTTGTTCCCTGCCAGAAAGAGAGCTACACAAGTGATCTCAAGCAAGACAAGCGGCAGCACCAGCACATCTCTGAAGTGTTTCTCTCCCACCTTCTAGCAGTAAACACATTAATCTGAGATCAAAGCACTATCTGGTGATTCTGCTTGAAACTTCCTGTTTTTCTCTAAGAATAATGTAATAGTCTGTAAACTGCCAATCACTGGAGACTCTTGTGATCATTTCAAAGTACTTAAGCCAACACTACCTGACACAAGTACTTGGATATCTTCCTTGTGACTAAGTCAGTGCCAAGAAAAGCTGAAAGACTTATCCAGTGCAATTAAAACTCAAACTTTACAGTGACAGGCCCATTAAATATTCTGTTCACTCCTCACAGTTTCTAACAAGCAGCAGCTTTGACGTGTGTGGCTGGTTTTCTGAGCAGGTTTTGAAAGGAGAAAAAGATGACCTCTATACATGTCAGTGTAAACAGGACATGTGTTTCCAGCAATGCCTTTCCAAAAATCCATTAGTCCAGTGGCAGCAAAATGCCTGGTGTGAGCAGGTAGCTCTCTCTGGGTGTAAGGAAGGGGCAGAGAACTGGACGTAAGGGGCCAGGAGGACCCCTGGTTTGTTGTTGAATCCTTTCCAATGTGGAATTGCAGTGGGACAATTGCAGGGGCCTGGAGGAGTGAAAAAGAAGGTGTTTGTGTCCTCAGTGGAGTCACACAAAGATTTACTCAGCTATAAGCAGGTAAAAAACCAGCTAATGTCTCTAGAAAGAAGAGTGCTAAAGACAAACCACACTGGAGGTAAATAGCAGAGTGGGTAGACCTGAAGATTAGTGTCACCAGCACCCTGACAAATGTCACCGCTCCATTTCTGTGCAGCTGTTTCCTTGCTTGCATGCAAGCTGTCACCCAGCGGACACAGGAGCCACATTCCAGATGCAAACTCCAACCGGCTTTGCATTTCCTCTTTTTATAACAGACTGAACAGCACAGAGTGTTCCTCCTCGCTAACACAGTACCTGTCAATGACTTCACTCGATCCATCATGGAAGAAAAATGGTGTTTATAGTCCCTCAGGACAGGAAAGTGAAGGTTTAAATCAGTTTGCTTCTTTAAACTCCTCTGATTTCTCTAGTGCAGATGAAAGAAAACAACACATCAAATATTAAAAAGATAAAGATTTCAAATTGTGCTTGCATTCTGCATGTTCCTGAAAGTACATGACACTTTCTCTCAATCACTGGTGTCCCGATGTTTCCAGAACAGCCACAGCCAATGCCAAGTGGGAATTATTCTGACAGGAGTAGTCTCCCTGAAAGCTGAACAACTTTCTTATTAGGATGCCAGGAAGCACGTTACTAGCACTGCCTTTGTTGCACATATATGTACTACACCAGAGAAGTTTGCTGTTTCCAAACAAACATCTTTCTCCTTACATCTGTGATAACATCTAGTGCTTGGAAACGTTAAACTGCACTGGGAATTAGACAGTCTCTGGAGATATGAAAAAATAAGACTTTTGAGATATGTCTCTAGGTAATACAAGGGTATTTAAAAATGAAGATGGGCATAAGCTCATTTCAGAAAGTCTAAGATGCTGCTGAGGAAGAAAAGCATGGAAGGAGAAGGGAGTGAGAGGAGAAAGGCTGGCTGCAAGGAAAAGGTGTGGTTTGCTAGGGATGACAATAGCTGCTGGACATGAGCTGTCTTATTTGTGCCACTTCTGTGAGGGCTGTGAGAAACTGGCCACAGGTCATGCCAGGACAATGGCTTATCCATGGGATTGCCCATGTGCTGATGTGAAAACACACCAGCACAACCTGATAGAAAATATCTGCCCAGGTTCTCATATGTGAAGAAAACCTTTAAGTTCGTGACAGAGTAATAATGGATGCATGCAATATGCAACAAGTTCACGCTTTTAGGACTACTTTTAAGATTTATGGTGTGTACTGAATTCATTTCATCAGTACAGAGATTACATTAATGTGGTTTTCTACTACATTTAGCTCAGAAGCTGTGATTGTGACTGATTTAGTGTGTGGACTGTTAACCAGGAAAGATGTTGTAAGAAAAGACTGACATCCAGAAAAAAATGTTTGCGTTGAAAGGGCTAGCGTACTTTGTTAGTTATCAGCAGTTTTACAGAAACATGATTGCTCTTTGAGAGGAATATGGAAACCCTCATAAAAAGGAAAAGAAGAGGAAATAAAAGAAGGAAAAAGCAGTACATGCCTCTGTGCTGTGCAGGAAACCCACCTTCAGTGCCTGTAAATGGCCTCAGATAAATCACCTGCATTTCCTGCACAGGCTCTGGCCAGCTGTGGAAAGGATTTAAACAAGTTGTTCACCACCAGTGTCCTTTGGAACAGATTAGTCACTTCCACTTGAAAGAATAAGAATGACATGAAAACAAGGTTGCGGGGCCAGAGCCAGTTGCCTGTGGGCCTGTGTGGTCTCTCCTGAGCCAGGCAGAAAGGACATGCAGGGTCCACATCCCACAGCTGAATCAATAAAAGTGATCATAAGAAATGTAGCATTTTGTGTACAGGAGCACGAGCCTAGCTCTCCAGGGTGATGGTGGAATAGAGACTGTCACAACACTGGGACTGGACTTAGTGCAATGGCTCACGAAGTAGGACTAATCAGAAGCAGAGACACTGCATCTTTTTTATATATGCTTGCATAAATTATATGGACTGTTTTGTTTCTGATCTTAATTCCAGTAATGTTGGGAGGAGCTTTCACATCGTGTTTGACAGAAGTCAGGAGCCAGAATCTAAAATGAACCATAAAACATAGCCAAACCAATGGACCACCTATTTCCTCCTTATGGAGATATTCTACAAAAGTAAGGAAGAGCCTTAGATTAAGTACCTGTTGAAGAGGTTCTTTTTTCAAGTATTATAACGACAAACACTGAACACTTCTGTCACTAAAGTCAGTGAAAGTGATGTAGTTATTGAATAGGTCATGGAGAATGTTGTGGGTCCAGGGTCTTCATGCAGATTTCAGAGCAGAAACCATCACAGAAAGATCAGACGGATAATTTTGTTCTTAGGAAGCAAATAGCATAGCAAGTAGGGAATTTAATTTAATTAGTAATGATCCTTACCTAATTAAATTAATGTCCTGATTGTGGTACAAATGTCACACTAACATTTCGTTGACATTCATATTTACTAATGAAACAGGTGTTAAGCAGTGATGCCTTACACTTTCAGGATAGTTTTAGAAGGAAGTAGTGCACTCTGTAGGGATTTGATTTTCCATCATCCCCTGCCTCTCTCCATGGGTAGGACACACTGTTATGCATTTGAATACCCACATCTTTTTTCCAAGTATAATTTTGATTTGATCTTTGACATTAGATGCGTAATTAAGCTCTCTGTATGCAGCTGAACTGTTTCAGCATGTTACAACATCCACCTGCCCCTTGTGCAGCAGTGCAACTATTACACAGTCTTTTAAACAGTTGGAGGAAAGGGTAGTACATGGTTAATCAGAGTAGTATTTTATTTCTATAAAGTTACTTAACTGCTCTGTTACCTCTTTGACTTTTTGTATAAGGAATTTCATATGTTTCATATGAAAATGTTTTCATATGTTTCATCACTGGCATCTTTCAGGATTAGATCCGACACTTGGAACAATTATAACAGGCTTTTGAAAAAAAGACTTTGGCTTTTTCAGAGCCAATCTGACACATCGTTATCATACAACCCCCTCTCTGCACCCATTTTTCTCCTTACAAGTTAAATGTTATTGATTTGGAAATGGAGCTTTTTGGAACTTCCTTCCAAAGCCTCTGTTTCTGCAAGTCCTGCCTCCTTTGGTGTTTAGTTGGGACTCAGGAGAGAAGGGAAAACTGGTGGAGAAGCTGTGCAAGAAAAACAGAGCACAGACATGGTGCCTGTTTGGGGAAGGGTGAGGAAGGAGAGGAAGGCAACAAGCAAGAACTTGTCTGTGCTGTTTCCGTAATAAAACTTTCTGATGTCGGAAAGGAGTTTCTCGGCTTTATAGTGTTTGGGACACCCCCGCAAGGGTGAAGCTCCCCTCAGCTCCTTCTGCTGGTGGGGACATAAGTCACAGTGTCTGCACCCACCTCCCAGCACATACTTCAGCCAGTATGAGGTGCAATTTCCTTTCTGGCTGACAGTTTCATCTGCTTCTTACAAATGGACCTTCCAAAAGCTCATTTAAGAAGACAGCAGTGGAAAAGCAAAGGTTTCAGCCAAATGGTGGTTGGCTTTTGTGGCTGAACAAAGGAGCCGTCTGAGTTTTTGTTGTTCAAATGTCCTTGTCTGAGTTGACAACTTGTAAACCCATTTCCCTTTTCCAAACTAATTCTTCCTGCTGTGGATGGCACTCAAAAGCTTTTCTTAGGACTACTGGGCGAGTGGGAAGGCTCAGACACTGCAGAAGTATCTAAGGGCTTAATTGCCACCAGGTTTGATAGGAGCTGCCCTAAATATACCTTGGAGGATACATATCAAAGGCAGATACTTTTACAGGAGACTTTTCTCTGAGTTTATAAACCCCTTGTTTCTTGACAGTGATGATTTTGCAAAAGATTTCTTTAATTTTTCTTGCTGGCTTAAGCAGCAGAGATGCAGAGTGGAGGAGAACTGGAAGATTGGCAAAAGAGTGCTGCAACTAACTTCTGAATCAAGGGGCATTTGCTGCAGTAGTTACAGTATCCACTGATTTAGAAAGGCCCTGAATGTCTAACACATGCGCAGTGTGCTCAAGTTCCTTGGAAAGAGTTTGCTCTTGGCCTTTGCTCTTGGCCTATATTGTTTCAGCCTTCACAACACGCTGGCTAGGTTTTCAAAGGGCCTTGAATTATTTTCTCCTGTCATAGTGGTACGAAACTAGCAACGAATTCCAGTGATCATCTTGCAGCATTTAGCAAGCAGTGTCACTACAGCTTGTTTCTTGAATTTCCCACGCAGGATGCAAGGCAGTTTCTGAGCCCATATGTTAGGTTTAAAAGGCAGAAGCTCACAATCTAGAGTTGTTCTCTTCTAGGTACAGCAAAGCCAGAGAGTAGGTCAGAGAGAGGAGCAGAACAAATATAGTGTTGATTAACACATATACGGAAGTAGGACATCACAGTGTTAGCCAAGTTGCTCTGATGGCACTCAAGATCCTTTAAGGCACTGCCAAGAGATGTTTGCATGACAGCTCCTTTCCATACTGCAATGGGAGACGTTGCATTAAGTAGCATGTTATCAAAACCCCCACACTCAGTTATGGCAATTACCTGACATTCAGGGCTTATATCTATAATTACTCCAGAGAGGTGACCCTCTTTGACTACTAACTTAAAGTAACTTCCACCACTGATGCTGTATCTGTGTTTCAGATGGCCCAGAAGGCATCACCATGCTGAAAAACTGGTATTTGCTCCTTTGTTTTGAGCCACACCTTCTTCAAATTCAAAGCTAAACTATCTATTTGGAAGCAAATGGAGTAGTGGGGATATTTAAAATATCTGTCTGACATGCACCTTCTGGTAGGACTGACAAACAACTGAAAATGCAGTTACTTAATCTGACTTAGGATAGTGTGTCACTAATTAGCCCAACAAAAGTCAGACAGCCTACATCCATTTCCAATACAGAGTAAATCACATCTACACAAAAATTATTCCATATCCCACTTCCCTCACTGAGACTTCAGTAATGTCAGAGTTGGCTGAATATTCAAAATCATCTTCTAACTTGCATTTTGGTAAACATTTGACAGAAACCCACAATATTCCACTGAAGAACAGTTTCCGTTTTCTTTCTTGAGCCTGGTTGACCTCACTGGGAGAAGGACATGTCATGGGGTAAGAGATAAACTCCTCTGGTGAGGATAGAAACCAGCGTATGCAGCATAGTCTGGGCAAGAAGAGATTTTAAACAAGTAATTTTCAATCGGATGTCAAGGAGTCTCTTCTCATCTTGTATTTTTGCAATAATTATGTGCAATTTCCTAGATGCTGGCCAAGGAAGCGTGGCAGAACCAGCTCTTCAAATAAGTATGCTTACCTTGCCCATCACTGACATTTAGAAAATTATATGTAGCTTAAAGAAATGTTTGCTAAACTACCCTAACATTATTTTCACTGCAAGTTCCAAGGAAGGTTCATTTTTACCTGGGTTTTGTTGTTGTAATTCAGAGAAGGTTTGTCTGGATATGATGAAAGCATATTTTATAAGTTGTTCTTTCCTGAGCTGGTCCTAGGAAAAAACCAAAACCCCTGAAAGCCGTCATAATTTACCAAATCCAAAATATTTTTCCTAGCTCTAGCTTCTAACATTTTTTGTCAGTCATACTCAGAATAAAAAGTGCTCTTTTTATTGTGCATGAATTCAAAAAAATTTTCCTAAGGAATTTTTGGAAGCCTCCCACATATCCTTTATTATTATGATTTTATTTTTACTTTTTCAGTTTGATGCAATTGCCATAATGCATTTAAATATATTGAATATTTTCAGGAAAAGAACAAAAATAAATGGGCTGGACTTGGCTGGCTACAGGTGGTGAAATCCAGTGGGCTGCTTTTCAGATAAATTGGACTCCTATGGATTACTGAAATGAGATAGAATATCATTAGTGCCTGGTTAAAATACCCGCTGAAGGATTTTTGTGTTACAGTCAGTTTAGGGAAAGAGCAGACCAAAGGATCATATTTTACGACTGACTCTGACTTGGTCCAGCCCTGCCTGTGGCAGCCAGGCTACAAATACTTCTCATGAACAGGTGGTTTTGCAGATGATTATGTTCCAGTGGGACTCCTTGCATTAATGACTTTTCAGGACAAGTAAAGTATCATCACCTACCCCTATGAAATATCAGTCAAAAAATCAGCCCTTCCTGTGCCTGAGGAACAACAGGAGGGACTAAAATGCAAAATGAATTGTAAGGCACTAAAGACATGCTGAAAATATAGCCAGCTTGCAGTTAAAGAAATATATGGATTTTGTAAGAGACAGAGAATGTGACAGACTCTTTTCCCAGGGGGAGACACACACCCCCCAAAACATCCCCCCCCAGTTTTAGACAGTGTTCTGCTGGTCTTTTCAGTTTGGTTGAGTTTCTCTGGGAGATGGGAGTTCCTGGCAGGGAAAAAGCCCTTTGATTCTTCACCTCTATGGAAAGTGAGCTGATATTTTGTGGTTTTTTTTTCCATAGTGCAGCCTGTCCTTGCTTTGTTGACCTGGATACTCCTCGTTGTTTAGAGAAGTTTTGTCCTAGGCTGGGAAAAGGAAATTATGGGCTTTTGCTCATTTGTCACCAGGCTAAAAAGAAAGACAAAACCAAGAAGACCTTTGGGTTTCTAGAGCATTACAGGCATTTCTGATATGTTAAAAATATTAAAAATTCCCTGTCTGGCAACCAGAGTCAAGCAAGTTCAGTTGATGTTTATTTCCTTTGAGTCCTTGAAAAGCCTTTTCCTCCCTTGTATTTTTTATACCATGGTGACAGAATAATTTAGAAAACAGAATAGGAAACTTTCTCTCCCTCTCTCCCAGGATTTCCACTTTAAAACTCCTCACTGCCTTCGAAGGGAGTGGTGCAGCACACGACAGGCAGCACTCACATAGCACTGTGCTCATTGCCGCTGCCATGAAAGATGATGTAGTAATAGCAATAGCAGGAGGAGGAACAGTTTTACGGTGTCCTCCTTGTCCTAATGGTGTGTCAAGTTTCATTTGTACCTCTAAAACCAAGCCATGGGAAGGCAGTTAAACCTCTTCTGCTTGGAGAGCTTTCATGGTAGGAGCAGGGCCAAAGGAATAGAGGAAATAAACAGCTGGATGGGATAAAACAAGTATTTAACTTTCTTGCTTTCCCTCTACATTCCTGCCTGGCTGCACTGCCTGTAACAGGCTGTCCTTACCCTGCCCTGACCCCCTTCAGCAGCCCTGCAGTCACGAGAGTGATTGTCCCAACCAAGCTCCTGCCTTATCTGGGAGTCCAAAATGTAAATTATTTACCTCTCTAATTATTTCTGACCAATGCCGCTGACTTCCTTCCACTGCAGCTCTGGGCAGCACTGCTGAGCAGTGCAGCTAGCAAGTGCATGATCTGTGCAAGGTGATTGACCAGCAAAAATATATTTTTGTAAAGAACAGGCAAGAGAAACCCAAGGGAAGGTGGACCTGGTGAGCAAATGGCAGCTATTCCTCCTGGAGCCCATGCTGGGAGGACAACGTGCTGCCATTCGGCATGTAGACACCTGAAATCCTTCTCCAAAATCTTTCAGAAAATAAAGACATAATACAGAAAAGATGATACTACCTTTAATTCTTATGAAGTGTGTGGATTCAAGAAAACTGAGAAGAGAAATGATCCAGGACAGTTAGGCTTCTGCAGTCAGCATCTCTCTCAGTGATTGTATAATTTCCAATACTGAGTAATGAAATAATAAAGGGACGGAAGGTTTCTTTAAAACTCTGAATTGGCCTATTTTCTGGTCAGGGTCTAGGAAATCCTTGGTCATTACAGAGGAAGCTGAAACTGGACAGGCTGGAGAAGTAGGGCTGTGAGAACCTCATGAGGTTCAACAAGGCCAAGTGTAAACTCCTACACCTGGGTCAGTACAATCCCGAATTTCAATACAGGGTGGGGTATGATGTGATTGAGAGAAGCCCTGCAGAGGAGGACTTGAGGGTGCTGGTTGATGAAAAGCTCGACATGAGCTGTCAATGTGTGCTCACAGCCCAGAAAACAACCGTGTCCTGGTCTGCATCAAAAGCAGCGTGGCCAGCAGGTCAAGGGAGGGGATTCTGCTCCTCTATTCCTCTCTTGTGAGACCTCATCTGGAGTACTGCGTCTAGTTCTGGAATCCTCAACATAAGAGGGATGTGGAGCTGTTTGAATGGGTCCAGAGGAGGCTACAAAGATGATCAGAGCTGGAGCACCTCCCATATGAGGACAGGCTAAAAGTGTTGAGCTTATTCAGCCTGGAGATGAGAAGGTGTGGGAAGATTTTACAGAGAAGGAGGCCTGGATGCCGTGAGACTGCTTGGTGCTGAGCAGCTGGCAAGACCTTGAAGCAGAGAGCTGAAAAGATAAACATAGGCCAGCTGCGAGGAGCCCAGCAGCTAGTTCGGTGGGAGAGACTAGCAGTTAGAAGGAAAACAATGGAAATGAACTGTCAGCATAGCTAACTTTAGCATAACTTGATTTCTTAGCACACACAGTAGTTTAACCAATAATATAGAATCATAGAATCACCAGGTTGGAAGAGACCTACCAGATCATCGAGTCCAACCATATGTAATAGGTAATATGTAATATGTTAGCATATGTAATATGTTAGCAATAGCTTTATGGACAGCTACCTTTAACCAATCTACTACTTTAACCAATCTAATACTCTGTAGTCACCCTCGTGGGGACAGAGGGATGTAACAGAAGGGGGTATATAGAAAAGCAGCTAAGCTGAATAAACATGCACTTGCTCACGGATCAGATGGATCTCTGCCTCTGTTTTTCAACGAGAAGGCTCTCAGGAGATCTTATAGTGACCTTCCAGTACCTGAAGGGGCTACAAGAAAGCTGGGGAGGAACTGTTTACAAAGGCTTGTAGTGGTAAGCCTAGGGGCAGTGGGTATAAACTGGAGAGGGGCAGATTTAGACTAGACATTAGGAAGAATTTCTTCACTGGGAGAGTGGGGAGGCCCTGGAACATGTCACCCAGGGAAGCTGTGGCTGCCCCATCCCTGGAGGTGTTTAAGGCCAGGCTGGATGGGGCTTGGGCAGCCTGATCTAGTGGGAGGTGTCCCTGCCCATGGCAGGTGGGGATGGAACTAGAAGATCTTTAAGTTCCTTTCCAACCCAAACTATTCCATGATTCTATGAAATGGCAGCAAAGAGATTTGCTGACATCCCTTGGGAGCGCTGACGTATGCTGTGGTCAGAGGGAGCCTCAGTGGACAGATTAAAAATGTCAAAATGTCAAAAGCAGATCTAGTGAGGAGCTGAAAAGGATACTGGATATATAGGGGTAGGGTGGGTTAAAGCAACCAAGAATGAAGCAGGCCTTTGACAAGCTCCTGAACTGGCAGAGAGGAGCTGCTGAATTTCAGATTGTAGGACCAGAGTGTATCTTGAAGGGAGGTCCTGGGAGGTGCGGATGCAGAGGGCACATGTGCCATGTGCCCTTCCCTGCCCACAGGCTGGCAGGAGTACTCTGGGTGCTCATGTAGGGACTGGGAAATCAGTCTTAGAAATGAGACTTGGGTACAAGTTTGCAGGAACACACGTGGAGGACAGAAAACTAGTGCTGTAAATGTAGAAAGATGTAAAAAAATAAGGGAAATGCCAGCTACTGTGACAAATGGACAAGAGCGATGTTTATAATAAAAGGTGAACGGCTGCGAGAGAAGTGTTAATTACATGAATGGCAATGCATACATTAACCTTTTGCTGCGTTGAAAAATACTTCAGCAACAGGCATACGTTCCTGCACAGACTATAAATAGCCTGCACTGTACCTTTATCCCTTTGCTTTGTATTCCTGTGGTAAAAATGTGAATGCTGACAGCTGCCTCCTCTTTGATGGTACAACGCATGTCATCACTTTAAACCTCAGCTGCCCCCAAACAGTGGCACAACAGACTGTGTCCTGCACTGCAAGGAGGGTTGTCTGTGCCACTGAAAGAGCCAGTCCTGTGCAGGATGTGCCATTGCCAGAATTTCAATGTGATGCACTAATCATCTGCTACTGGTAACAATGTATATGCAACATTAATGTCACGGCTGCACCTCTAACATCTATCACGATGAATTAGTCCAATCCCAACCTGCTTATACAAGGCAGGAGCCCACTGCTGATACAGGATATTTTCCGTGAGTGAGACTTGAGGATTAACTCTCAATCATTTTATGCCTGGGATTAACAACATTAAAAGCTTCATATTAGCTGCAGATTAACCAATCTTTCTTTATTGCGGGAGCAGGGTTGTAAATAACAGGTAGGAACAAAGACACCTGGGACAGTGAGTTCTATTCAGGCAAAGGCATGCTCCATAGAAGCAAGATCTTTAGAAAGCTGAGTGTCGTAGTACTCCTTAATTTCCACTAAATGGGAATAATATGCCTAACACTGTCTGTGTTACCATTTCACTCAGTGCTGCCTGCCTAGAGCTCTGTTTTAACTCTGGCAGAATGCATAGTGTTGTGATTGAACTCCCCAAAAGCACAGGGACAAAACAATAATCACTCATAGTTCTGACACTTCCAGAAAGGAGGTGTTTAGAATCACACACCACCTGTGAGATGAGCCACCCTACGCTTGCAGTAACCTATATATGCGGCATGCCTTAACTTAAATAAAGCTGTTATCAAAGGCTTCAAAATATCCCGCTCTCTAACAGACTTGTAAAACATTTTGCCAATTTCTGCTCACCTTTTGAAAAGCGCACTTGTTCTATGACAGGGTAAAAATGAGTTTAACTTCTGTTGCGGTTGTTTCATTCAAACCTGGCAAACTCATCATTAATTATTGATCTGGCTTGTCAAGCTCCAGCATCAATTGTTGCAACCTTGGCACATGGGGCTTTTGAATTAAAAGCATCCATAACCTTTGTGTGGAAAGGGCTTACTCTTCCTGGATTAAGAACACCATTTTTCTTCCACGACAGTTATGACTCCTATACACATGGTCTCCACTCACACTTGGCTGTTTCCCAGTGCAGGTAAGCCTGAGTTGATTAAATAACAGCAGTAAATGACACTTGGACAGACCTCCTGATAAGGATAACGTTGTTCAATGCTGGAGCTGATGCTCTGTTCCCTGAGGAGAGTGGAAATCACTGTCTCACTATTTTTTCTCCTCAGTATGAATGCTTTGCAGTTTTAGACCTGTAAGAATATTTTTGCGTTTCATCCATTCTAGCTGTGACATAGATTTGATAGGTAGAAATGAAAGTTATGGCCATTGGGGTGGAAGATGTATCAGTTAACCTTCCCCTGGTGTAATAGGATTCAGATTTACTCCTGGAGGATGGTAAAATTACTTCAACAGGGAGTCCTAAAATATTGGTCTGGGGAAATATGTTTAATTCATAGAATAGTTTGGGTTGGAAGGGAACTTAAAGATCGTCTAGTTCCAACCCCACCTACCATGGGCAGCGACACCTCCCACTAGATCAGGCTGCCTGAGCCCCATCCAGCCTGGCCTTAAACACCTCCAGGGGGTACAGCAGTACCTGTTTTTGGACTGATTCAAGAAATATTAGCTTGCCAAATTTAGAAATCTACGGAAAATCATCTTGTAGTTACTACAGAATCCTTAAAGCAGTATTTCTGAGAGCTTTCATATAGACACGTTTCCTAGCACTGAAAAACAGGGAAATAATATTTCACATGGGATTTGTGGGTTTGCAAATGAAAGCAACACTTACTCTTAGTAATGTGAGTACATAAAAGAGCTGAGCCTTCACTCTGACCTCAGTGGATGTCACAATCCACAAATTAATGCTCACATTCTACCTGTTTGTAGGCTTCTGCTTCAAACTGTCTTGGGCTTTGGCAGGCAGTCGCCAGGCTATTCTATCCCCATTTCACCTTGCATTTTATGGCTGGATTGGGAGTTTCTCTGCCTCCCATGTTTTTTTACAGCACATATTTCAAGACAATGTTCATTCTGCTGTGGTACTATACACTAGTGAATGTGTTTATGAAGTATTATGATGAAGAAAAAAATTGTAATGTATGAGACTGGAGAGGAATTACTGCGTGTAATGCACAGCATTGATTTTTTTCTGTTCAGAATCTTTGACCTAAAGTAAATCAGCAAAATCCTACTGTTTGGAGACTCACAGGTAGTTCTATGCCTGACAGAAAAGGAATCAAGCAACCCAACATTGTTGCACTTGTACAATCAACAGGGAATTGCAGCTGACAAAGTCTTTGTATCAAATGCATCCAAGAGAAAGAGTCTAAACAAAAAATCTCATTTATTTCAGAGGGGAAAGACAAGGATATTTGTATAAATGATTTTGAGGAAAAAGTTTCTATTTCATTTATCTGCTTTAGACACGGGAAAAATTGATCTCTGGACCTTACCAAAACACATACCTCAAAGCGGCCCATGCAGCTAAAGTTACTGAGCTCATCATATCCTTTCTTTTCATACCTGGCCTGGAAACTAAATTAATAAACAATTTTCTACCTTAGGTGGCTGGTCAGGTGTGGGAGCAGCCAAGAAAGTATGCTGAACGTTGGTTCCTGAGACCCGGTCAGCAAACTGTGACTGCTTGAGTGAGGCCTTTGAAGACGGTGGATGCGTGGCTGGCCGGTGTCCTGGCATCACTCTGTGGCTTCAGCTCCGTATCAGCCAAGAGGAATTGCTCACATAAATGTTGAGCAATTAAAGGTTAAATACAGTTCAGCATGATGGAAATTCATAACTAATGACTTCACCGTGACCCATGAATAAGTATCTGACCCCCCCGATGGGTCAAATGAGTCAATGCTTAGCAGTCCAGCCCTTGATGTCTTGCAAACAAATAGCTGCTGAAACAGAGACCTCCCAGAAGCCAGCAGCTTGTGCTTTGAAAACCAGAAGCATTTCAGCTACTGATCCCATATTCTGCCCAAGACCACTCTTAGATGCTGTTAGGGCTGGAGGTGCATGGTGCTAAAGTTGTGCATGGACAAACCTTTGTGTATGTGTGTTTGCACAAGTGGTACGTTTCTCCTGCTGCCTCTGCCCATAAGCCAACATTTCCATGGTCAGTTGAGTTTCTGTGGGAAAAGCTACACCCAAATTGCCCAAATTGCTCTCTTTTTGTACTAGACAGCAGACAGGGGATGCTTATGAGGCCAACAGGCCACAATCGCCCTTCTTCACAAGAGAAACAGAGAAGTTTCTATTTCCTGTTCTTTGAGTCTGAATTGAGGGAAAATAAAATCAGCACCAGCCATTGTACCTTCCTGGAACACTTAAAAGACCTGTATTAGCTAGCCTAACCCTAAACAGGCTCGCTACTGGGTTTGGCATGACTCTTAGCAGTGAAAGAGAATGGGTAGAAATTTCAGAGATTTGCCATTAACCTTCCAAACAGGCACACTTATCCCATGAAGGCTGAACAACATGAATAGCCTTGGAGAGAGGGAACACAGGAGAGTCCGTCCATTTTTCTTGCTCTTTCTGGTCCCACAGATGTTTGGTTACAGATAGTTTTCTTCAAGGATATGCAAGAAAACATTTCCATGACCTTGTCATGGAAATCCACTCACCTTCACCATCTCTGCCCACAACTCTAAACTGACTATGAATTTACAGGTGACTTGACTGCTTGAGCAGGGTGTCAGTCAGTCACTGGGAAGCCCCATCCCAGGCACTGTTACAGCACTCTTGCTCTGTTCAGAAGAAGGGTTATGCTTGGAAAAGCCGACATGCCAAAGATGGATTAATGAAAACACTTATGCTCTTTAACAAGCTGGATTAAAAATAGTAAGTCTCATCAGGAGGCGCAGTTTAATTGCTGGGATTATGCCAGCCATAGAGACATGACAGGAGAAAGCTAACAGGAGACGTGTCCAGAAGAAATATGTTCCCTTGACTTCCCTCACACACTGGAAGAGAAAACTGGCCGATGATTCAATTTTGTGTTTGATTCAATGTGACTACATCCTGCACAGATAATTGGTGTTATGGTCGTTTGTGCTGGCAGCTGTACTCCAGTACTTTTAAAAATCTTTATCTGTTAAGACATTTGCAAATATACAGCCAGCCTGGCAATGCCTCATTAAAGCACTGGAGAAGAGAGTAATAAATTTTATTGCCTTAGCATTACGCATTGAAGTCATAATGGTACAGATCTGCTCTGACTGTATAAGTTCTCAGATTGATTCAGAAAAATCTCATGTTTTTCTGGACAAGCTCTTGAGAAGGGCATAAAAATGAAAAATGCCATCAACATTCAAACAGAGAATTCTCTACTTTTTTTTCATTTAAGGAAAGTGCTTGTTCTAACCATGCAGAAAATGTGTTTTACAATGTAACCATACTGAAATGTCAGACAAAAACTATTCCTGCAGCAATTTTAGGCAATAGACTTATCTATTATGCTTCATTTTCAGCCCACTATTTCTCCTGATGCACATTAACTTTTATTTCAGGATGTCTATCCAAACTTATTGAGGTCAGTGGAAAGATTACCGTTGGTTTCCTTCAGGTTTTCATCAAATGCTTTATTGGGTCATCTCAATTCTTAGGAGGAGAAAATAAATTTGGTAGTGATTTTAGAAAAACCGTGTTGCCATCGGCTTAGAAATATAGGCTGTTATTAGACAGAGTTCAAACAAATAACACTATGAGATATCATTCTTTATTCTAGGGACAGGACTCTACTCTGTCTTCAAGAATTTGCTGTTGTAAATTTTTATGTATAAAAAGAAGAGACATTAATAAGAAGTTGATTCTGTGAGCTTCCCAGAAATTTAATTGTGTTTGAGAGAAATTCCACTGAGCCAGTCAGCTGTATATCATTCCACATGAACCTGGAACCAGCCTCTAAATAAAAAGACGTAGAAAAATATTATTTAACCTAATGAAATCCCCAGTTTCCTACCATTACTTTTGCTGTTCCTCTCTGCAGGATGTGCATTCTCCTTGATGTGCATACAAGTCACCTCTTTTTGCAACTGTGCATTTGCATGCATATCCAGGGGAAAATATATCACCTTTGTATAGCTTCTCAGAGGGAGTTAATCTGTTTAGGATTGAGCCATCTATTCTATAAGACCAGAGGTGGTTGCATGAAATGACCTGGATGCTGCAGCACTAGTGTGCTGGAGTTTCACTGCCACACTGTCATGGTGAAGGTGATAAAAAGAAGAGAGAATAAGATGGTGCTATCACTATAAAGCTAGATTTATCATCATTATCCACAGGGATTTGATTCAAGGGTATGATATCATTCACTTTGAGTTAATGTAGAAATGCAGCCTGTATTTCAAGACCTGAATATTTCCATGTAGATAAAAACACCACTTGCTCACAAGTTGCTCAAAGCCTTTACATGCCTTTTGGAGCTGGATTGCTAAGTAGCATCCTGGGATGCTTTTCTAACCCCACAGAAAGGCATTCCTGCTGTAAACTATTAACTGGAGCTGGGGTAACATAAACTGGGATGAAGGGAGCAGGAAGGGGATGGACTGATAAACCTCTGCCTCCAAACACTTTTCACCTGTGCCCAACACAAGCTGCAGGTCGGTGTATGGCCATAGGATACCAGTTCTGGCCATGCAGCTGACATCCACACAGCCTCTTCCTTCCCTCTTTCCTACTCAAACTGAGAATTGTTTTAAAGACAGAAAAATAAAGCAAGCATATTTAGTCTTTGTCATTTAAAAGGCAAGGAAAAAAATCTTAAAAAAGAAAATCAAACAAGGAATTGTAGGAAAATCTTACAAACATATGAGAGGCCTCTGAGTGTTTTGATTGCTGATGCTGTCCAAAAGTGTTGCCAGATTTCTTTCCCAGCATGCTGGAAAAACTCTACCCTGAGATAGGTCTGCTTTGTCAAGCATTAGGAGAATCAGTTTGGCTTTGCTGAAGGTGGAGTTGGGAATGAAGCCTGGTTCATGGTCAGACTCTGGCTTTGATCTCAGCTATGGAGGGACTAGCACCTCTCACCATCATTTAGGTTCTGCCACAAATATTTAAGCTGCAGAGTTTTCTTCCTCCTTCCTTTTTCCATGCTTTAGTTATTTTCCTTCTTCTCTTGGACTCTGACATAATTTTGGGAGCCTGACCTCTGAGCAATGTTGGCAGCTGTGTATGCCAATGTTGACATCACAGTCATGTACAGCCCACAAACCTCTGTAGTCAGAAGGTCAAATCACCTCAGGAGAAAAAATAAAATTGAGAACTGGCCAATCCCCAGCACCTTCAGTCTGAAAATCTTAATGCTTGGAAGAACACAACTGGCACCTTTCTAAAAGTTGCCCAGCCCTTCACTACACTCCATGCCCAACACTGTTACTTGTCAGTACAAGCGGGTAAACTAAGAGGGATAAAGTCTTGGCTCGGTTCCCCAAAGTACCAGTCAACTTTATAAGATACATCAAGGCAAGGCAGCTGGCTCAGTGTAATTCCCCTCTGGGCCAAGAAGTCATTCAATCAGGAGTGAGAACCTGGTTCTTGCCTTGTCTTTGATGTTATGCAGCCACGTATTTGGGGAGGAGACAGCCCAGCCCCTGACATGTCTCAGAGGTACAGTCAAGAACATTCTTACCAAAACATGAAGCCCTTGAGGGCAGTTAAGGACAATATTCATCATCTTTAGGAAACTATTTTAAGATTAAAAACAATAAAAAACTTTCCATCTCATTCCAGTTTAGACTTGGAAATTAATGCATTGTCCCTAGCTGCATAGCAAATGGATATTGATGTAGGAGAGACTGAAGTTTATCGAATCACAAGCATTGCTGGTGTAGCACCTTTCTTACTTTTAAGCTATTCCACCCAGAATATGGGGTTACAGGACACCAGAGAAATCTACCACACGATATCAAAATAACTGGATAATTTCACCAGCACCCTATACTGACACTACAGTTTGCGTTATATTCCTATTATGGCAGCACATTTCAATGCCTCCTTTTTTGCATTTGGTGATGCTTTTCAACTCCAGTTCCTCCCCAGAGACTTCTGTAAAACTTCCTGTATGTTCCCTTCCTGCCTCAGAGTACCTTGAGCATAAGAATCTGCCACAAGTAAAACGATGCAAGTAATGCACTTAACACTGCTGATGTGGAGCATGCGCAGATGAATGAGGCTGGGAGCTGTAGCGCGTTCTCTGAATTTTATAGTGGTGGGAACAAAGTATGTTTTGTAAATTCTGGGCTGGGAGGTCAAAAGCCAAAGGCAAATTTAATTGAAGGTTAAACAAAGAGGTCAAAATGTTCTGGTTGTAATGTGAACAACTGAAAGAAAGCCCAGGCTTTTCAAGGTCTGTACTGAGGCTGATGTGATGTAAGACAGGCCTCATCTTTTTTGGATCCATACCAAGGAAGACTCTTCTTGTTTATGTTGGTGTAAATGATCACAGCATCTGGCCAAACACAAAAGGGTCATCCACTTAAGCTCTTTAAGGGTATCAGGCATAGTGCTTATCTCTTTTCATTAATGTATAAAATGAAGCCAAACAGGCAGAGCACAGTTTGCTCCATTTCCACTCTAATTAGATGCACTTTATTATTTTCTGGATCATTCACCTTTGGTTCAATTTAAGTTTATTTTAAGATGGGCTAATCGGCCTTTCAACTAGAGGATTCTTGGCCTCCCGCTGCTCTCTTGCAGTAATGCCTTATCAGATAGAGTCAGCATTTCTGTTCTGTGTAAAGGCAAGGCTGATTTTGACCTTAAGAAGAGACCTGCTGATGAGTGCACTGTGGGCTGCCACAATACGCTCAGTGATATGGTACAAGTGCTACCTTATATGTACATGAAAGAGTCAAAGGACCTGGAGATATGTAAGACTGAACTAGACCTATATCCTCATTACCTTTTCCATACCTAATTATTTTCAAGTAAGGATGAAAGGAAACTGTTGTTGTGACCAGATGTTGGCTGAAAATACATCTTGTAATGAATAATTCAATATCTCCTCAATTTTTAAGCAGAGCAGAATACAAGTAGTACATACGGAAGAGGAAAAGGAAAGTGTGCATGAGCATTAGTTTGTGCATGCAGTACTTACAGTACTATGAGGAAATCCACTCTTGGCTTACATTTGTTAAGTCCCCCAGCACTTTCCTGATGCTGCCATGGATGAAGACCAAGGAGCTGCCCTCAGCAGATCCTGCATCATGGCTCCATTTGCTTCCCTTCTGTACGTGGATAGTATGGAGGGAAAGCAGCTGACCCCAGTGAAGGAAAAAACATGAAATGGGAACATGGAGAGTGAAATCAATAACTTGTCCACCACTGAAACATTAAGTCCCCTTAAAGGGGAATGGATAATAGCCTCTGTTTTACTGTGCATTATCACTGTACTTTTTGTACCATGAACACAGGAGCATTCCAGGCAGCCAAAGCTATTACTTTTTGTCTTCATTTCCCAGTCTTTCTGAAATGGTGATGCAAACAGGGATGAGACAGAGATGATGGTTATTGGGATTCCACACTAGAGCCTGAGGAGAGACAAATTCTTTGCATGTTTAACTCTGCTAACTTCATCAGGAATGTTTCTGTTCTTGCAGGGCTATTGTCTTGGTACAATAAGTTTTTATACTTTTTTGAATGGGCTATTTATGTTGCTACTATGGAAGATCTTCATCTAGTGGAAAACAATAGGGCGTTATGAAGATCTGTTCCACAGGGTTAGAGATCTGAAATTTGAGGGCCCCACGAGCCCATCAAAGATAAAGTCTATTGTACTTAGATTTGAATAGAAAGAATGTTCAAATTTGAAATAAAAAAGCCATTGTATAATACCCTGAAGAAGCTTACCCACTGCTTTTTTTTGTAGGTGAGGGGAAGGCAGGTAGCTTCAGTTTCTTCTTCCTGGGAGAATAATTAACTTGAGGAAAGCAAACTACTAGCACCTTCAAACATGTTCTTGTGGGGCTGTAGATGAGCTTGATTCACATTACTCATAGTGGGACCATGTCTTTACTGCAGTAGGACCTCAGTTATCATCACAAAGAGAAGGACTTGTTTCCACCTGTCTATTAGAAAGTTTCCATGTGGTGCAACGGTGATTTGCTTCTGTGGAAACATTATGAATATGTTAAGATGCTCACTAGGAGATCTGGCATGGATTAAACTATGCATAGTATTCTTCATAATCACTCTCAAATAAATTTTGCACTTGGAAAGCAGTCATTTCTTTCCCCCCATTACTTTCCTTTTTTTCCTGTATGTCACTTTTTACCATCTTTGTGCCTTCTTGGGTGGCAAACAATGGTTATTAATGTTGAATTTGTGACATTGGCATTGATCAGGTTACTAGAAGACAATTACGAGCACCTTCTTTGATCTCCTGCACAACACAGTCTAAAGAAATCAAGTCAATAATTCTGTCTTCAGCTCATAAACCACACTTGAAGTATAACCTATCTCTCAGGGCATTATTGTCTTGATGCATTGTAACACAGACCTCAGAAAATGGAGAGTCTACCACATTTTCCTTTCTCATAGACATCAAATAATAAAACTAGTGAGCCATCATTCTCTAAGCTCAATTTGCTTTCCTTAGAGCACTAGTACTAGTATAGGCAACAAGTGGGAAAATAATGCCAATATGATTAAAAAAAGATTACTTCTAAATTAAGATATGACTGTCTTATGATGTGGCATGATAAACTGACCCTTTTACACATGACTATATCCTCTGCCTGAAACCTTGCAGTTATAAGAGTGTCCTTACACCACCTATTTGACTGAGGATATTTCTGGTTTCCATTGCATTTGACTGAAAGACCTCACAGTAGGAGAAAATCTGGCAGTCTTATAGCATCGCCTGTGGTAACAGCGTGTGACAAAACAACTCTGCATCACTTTCTGCAGTGGGACATGGGATAATGAAGAGAATAGGAGTAAAAGAACTAAAGATTGCAGGAAGGCAGTAGTTTCCATTGTTGGGAAGAGCCATTAGTAATCAGCTTCCTCTCCGGATTATGGGTTATTGGCTTGGAGGAGGAGGATTGAGTGCTCTTCTTCCCCTGGCAGAGGGAGAATACAGCAGGGAAGCCTGTCCCTCAGCTTTCTTATCCTCAAAGGAAATAAAACCAATGGTTTACAGATTAAGGGTGCAAAAATGCATTGTGAACATGGCTCTACTCTAACCAAACGTGCTGGTCTCCATATACCCCAAGCATGCTCCATGTGATACCTGCTCTGGCCACAGTGCCATCTTCTTGTGTTGGTCCCACATCATCCTCCTGACCCCAAGCAGGACTCGGCGACAGTGCACAGACCAACAACAGGCAAAGCTGTGATTCTTGGGCTATGGACAAGTACCACATCTCCATGCAATGAAGCAGGAATCCTCTTCCTTCTGATAGATTCATGTCTCTCTTCAGCTCCAAGTATGGCATTGTTTTCTGATGATGTTTAGCTGTCTGTTAAAATTAATGAGAATAATTAGACTGGTGGATCTGGGGGAACAAAATAGGGTATACTGTCGGTTTAATGCAATTCTGCTCCCTGGGGACACTGTTCTGGTGGCTGAGACTGGAAGGCATCGTATTTAACAATGAAAAAAGAGCTGATGAGTCATTCCAGCTACAAAAGGGATTAAAATATTTTTATACAGAAGAGTAGTTATTAATAAAGTGCAGGAAATGATAGGGAGTTATTGCACTTTGAGCAAAAAGACCAACACGACTTCCTCCCACATAGTACTTACTTTGATGATTCTTTCCCTCCCTCTTAAATCTTATTTTTATTCCCTCTCAACAGTCTTTTAAAACTTGTTTATAAAAGCAGCCATGATATTATCCTTTCTCTGGGTGGATGCTCATATGCTATAAATGGTTTCCATTCCTCAGTCTTTGAAATCAGCCAAAGTTCGGGGAGAAAAAAACCCCTTGACTGTGTTCCTTGGAAATACCCACTTCTTAGGAACACAACCCAAAATTTCCAGTACCTAGAGCAAGTATTCTTGTCCTTCTGATTCCTCCTGAAGCACCTTTCTTCCCAAGTATCTTATTGATATAGAAAGTTTAGCTTGTTCTGTGTATCTATATAAATAAAACAGACAGTAATTTTGGTCACAGCAGATAGGAAGTACGCATAGTTGCAGAATATGGCCTTAACATTTTTCTGATTGCAAAATTCTCTATATGGAAAGAACAGTGATAAACACATTATATTCAGAATCCCCCACTAGCCAAACCCTGTTTTCACATCTGTGTAACCCTCTGCCTTCACAGGTGTCACCTGGCAGCATGGGTCTTTTCTCCATACTCTATGCTCACCCTTGGCTTTTTTGGGGAGATAGATTTCATGCATTAAATTATTTCAGAATGCACTTTTATATACTGCCATTTTTTTTCCTGTAAATATAAGGTACTTAATTTTATGTTGAATTTATGAATTTAACTCCTTGAAATATTTTGGCTGTTTTCCAAAGATGTTCAAACCAATCTCTCCGAGCCAGGCAAAGCACTGCTCAAGTGCAGAGTATTGTTAGTTCAAGTGTTTTCTGACAGAAAAGCACTTCCCTAAAACTCAGCATGACTGTTGTTTTCAACTCACCAGTACTCCTAATGGAAATGTTTGGACTGTCCCCACCTAGTCTGTAATGCTTGGTTCTGGCTCTCTAGCCACCAGGATGACTTCTGACTTACTCTGCTTCCTTCTTTTCATCACCAGTAACAGGATCCTGCCACTGGAAACAGGTCCAAACCTCAGGTTTAATTTTAGTTCCTGATGCTTTACTCTCATGATGATCATTTTGCAAATCAGAATTCCCCTCAGCTATCAGCTCGTATTTATTGTTATAAATCCTACACAGCAGGAGAACACAAGGGAGAAACATTCTTCATCTTGAACACAGTGCACTGAATGGTTGGAATGTGACAAAATGGAAAACAACAATTATTTTATGATGTACTTGATCCACACCTAGTGCAGTACAGGGAAGGCACTATCTGGAAATTCATGAGCCACAGAATTAATGTTTCAGAGGAAATAAAACAAAACCAAACTCTGACTTTTCTCTCCCCACCCTTTTATTTTTTTAAATCAATGCTTATATTATTATAACAGCTCAAACCTTTTATAAGAAAAACACAAAATCAAGCTCCGTACTGTCACATTCTTTACAATTTGAGGGATGAGGCTCTGGGGCATTGAGTTTAACGTCCCTATTTCATAACACCTTAGTGTATTTTAACGTTTGTGATCCAGGCTCATGTTTCCTCTTAGAATTTCTTCTGAACAATGAGGTGGATTTTTAATTTTGGCTTTTTCCCCCACTGCTAGGTTTGTTTCATTTCTTGATCAGCTGTTACAGCAATGATTTTCAGCAATATTTCTCTTCCTTCTTTTGGAAGCTGTACATCTGCTCTTGGCATCTGTTCCATATCCTTTATAATCATCGAAACAGGGAATTTTTTTCTTACAAAGGCTGAATCTATTGTCTAGAAATTATTGTCTTTGCCTTAAAAAAGCCGATGGTTTCCTTCAGTAATGCTTTGCCCTTCTCATATTGGAAACACTTCCTTTTACTCATTATTGGGCAAAATCAGAGTTTATTCTATAGCATCACTTTCAGTGTGATTTCTTTGGAGTGTTTAATTGCATTCACCTACAATTCTAGTCCTTCTGTTTTTCTCTTCTTTATTGTCCCTTGTAACTCTTTGCACCACTATATTTTCTTTTTCACACCACTATTTTATATTATAATGGTGTACACAGTCTAAGCCTACAAGAAACTGGCTTGGGAGACGTGTCTTTTCTGCCCTGTGTCACTTCTCTCTCCATTCAACAGAACTTAATTGCATTTCCATGCTTCAGTGCAAACACTCCTTTCTATCATTCATCCTTCTCCACAGTAGGAAGCAAAGTACTTCTGCTGAATAGTGTTAGTCTCTATTGAAATATTTTGCTCTTGATAGCTCCAAATCAAGCGGAGAATCCCTCTCTCTTTAGCTTTAGATTTTGCATTAAAAAGTCTTCTGCATCTCAAAGTGCTTGACTAATGCGTTTATTGCTCCAACTTGTTTGTATCAGTAAAGTTAGCATCTTTCATCTTGAAGCATTATTACACATTGTTGGCCAGTAAAGTGAAAACAGACAAACAGTCAGTCTAGTTTATAATAGATCTCTAAACTTCATTGAAGAATTACCTACAAAGACTTTGGTCTCCGGGGAGTGCCAGGAGCTTGTAAAGCTCAACACTTACAATACATGTGCATGGGGAATATGAAGACAAAGTAGACTGAGCATTTATCAAGCCCTCAAGATTTGTCAGATGCACAGCTTCCCTCCAGCTGAATGCGGCAATCATGCAAAACCAGGGGCATTGAGTTTCTGATGTACGATCCATGAGCAATTCAACAGCCAACAAAGCATCAACCAGCCACCTGATGTCTCTTCTGGTTCTTCTGCAGGCTGTCAGAGAAGGGAAAGCTGCTCCCTCTTCTATCAGCCTCTCAAAGAAATCAAATGAAGCACATTTTATCTTGCCTCGTATGAGTAATGGAGGGAAGCCCTGAAGCAGGAGGTTAGTACAATGCAAGTATGATAGAAGCACTCATTAGCAACAAATAAAGGATTCATTTATCAACAGCTCAGACACACACGGATTTGCCACAGCAAGTCTTAAACCCTAAGATTACTCTTTCCCTATAATTTCTTGTCTATAAACTTGCCAAACTATCTCAAAACACTTTAGTTTCCTTATTCCCACCAATACATTTGTGAGGCTGCACCACAGTTTTAATTCTGGAAAGAAAAAAAGCCTTAATATAAATTTCAGCCCGGACGTAGTTCAAGATCAGCCCAAAAAAGACACACGACAAGTGAAAAAAACATTAGGAAAATAAGTCAATTCCAGAATAGAATCCTTAAAAATCCTTAATAGCCAATTTTTCTGTGGCCATTAAGAAACACTTGCTCCTTAGATTACTCTGAAAGTCAAAACCTCAGACTACAAGTTCACTCCATAGGCTATTTTCCAAGACCATTATTTCAGACCTGTAGGATGTAGACACATATAAATGCTTGCAGACCTGCATAGATCCATGTTTTCCTGATTTGTATTAAAAATGATTCACTTTTTGCTCATTTTGATAGGTCATATATTCTTCCTTTGGAATACATTGAAAAATTGGAACAGCATTAGAGAGTTCATATTACAGAGAAAACTTTGCAAAATTGCCTACTAATGTTAGTTCCCCTGAATTTCACATCCCCCATT
This sequence comes from Piaya cayana, assembly GCA_013389865.1. NCBI lineage: Eukaryota > Metazoa > Chordata > Aves > Cuculiformes > Coccyzidae > Piaya > Piaya cayana. The sequence continues at coordinate 160,229 of WAAB01001446.1, read as the reverse complement.
ATCCTTTGGGATAGCAGAGCAGATCCAGGAAAGCTATCATACTGATGCTAAAAAGGGTTATTGTAATAAATGGGAAGTTGGAACTACTGACGTTTATGGCTATTGGTAGAAAAAAGAAAGACCTCCTTTGGGGAAAAGGCAAGAAGAGAACTGTGAATGCCAGGAGGCTTGTGCTGGGAAATCAGCCACATAACTGCAAGAGGATTTCCAGTGATATTTTCATGCAGAAATAGTGAGAACAGCATTCAAACATTCATTTGGATAACACAAATAATCAAAGGAAATCAAAGCAAAAGGCAAGGACGGCTTGTTGGCAGATGGAAAAAGATTGGAAAGCTAATGGTTTTGGAGAGGGCCGCCTTACAGAATGGTAAAGCACATCTGGTTGGATTCCTGTCGTAAAATGAACAATGTGATAATTGTGAATTGAGCTGGCTTTGGATTCTGTTACTGAAAAATTGTTTAAAGAAAAACTATCATATAGTTTAGATTGAACTATATGCTTTCCTTACAGTAAGGAAATTCACGTCAAGATGAGCTGTAACTAGCCCTGACAACATGAAGCTGTATTTTATGAGCCACAGCTGAAAAAAAAAAATCATTTTTTCCAGAAATTAGTGGAAAAAGGTTTTTTGGTTACATAAAAGCCTGTTGCAACAACCACAACACAGACCAGATCCCTCACTGGTTTGTGCACTGTGCTTCATTGCTGTAGTTTTGCCTTTTCTTTGCTGCAGATATAGATGTTTCATGCATGTATAATTTAATACACTTCACGCTAGAATGAAATTTAATTAAACAGTATGCTTGCTTCTACATAATTTGATACATTTCTCTGCTGACAGGTACAGTAGAATTTTATCAATTATACTGATGAAAAATTAGTGTTCAGAGCCCAGCTATTGAAAAGAAACTCACTGTTTATAATATGCATGATGTTGTTAATTTGTTGAGGCAGCTGCAAGTGAAAATTAATGTTCAATTTCAGCACATGATAAAGAAGGCAAGAAGAAATTGTCCATGTAGAGAAATTATTGGTACAGCTCATAGAGGCCACGTGTTACCCACTTTAATTAATTCACTGTTCTATAAGAAAAAAAATCTCACAACCATTCTAAGGATGAATAAGCAGCTAACATTTTGTTGGTGGTATGTAACTGAGGTTTCCAGGATCTGGCAGGTCACTAAATCATCAACATGAAACACCCTACATGGGGATGCAGCAGCCCCCGAGGCGAGATCTGGGGGCAGAAGGGACAGCTACTCCCTCTCCTCTGCTTCAGTTACCAAGTGACACCAAAGAGCAGCAAAAGCCACCAGTGATAAGGAAAATGGTGCTATCCAGCTACAAATCACTCAGCCAGCATGAAGGCCTGAAATATGTCATTATTCTAATTGTTCTAAGCTTCCTAGGCACATCACATTAAATTAGCTAAGCTGTTATCGTACCTGTGCCATCCAGCCATTGATTCAGTGCAACTATAACCATCGGAAAAGCTAAACACATGTCTTGAGCTGCCCTCTTTGATCCACATTCTTAAATTTTTCATTAAGTAATAGGCAAATTTGCTCAAATGAACAACATCATGCACCACAGAGCAGGATTTTCTAGAGCAGTAAGTGTTACATGTAAGTGTGCAGATGCTTTTTATAAGAAATGTTTCACAGTTCTCTCTGGTACAGCACTAGAAAGAAGAGTGTATTACACATTGCCTTATGTTCTGTGCATGATTGCCTTGAAGCTAAGGCTATAGCTGTGAACAGCAGTGAAAAACTGCTTTCATTGATATCATGCTAGCCTATAGGCTGCAGCATTCTTTAGACACCAGCAGGATAAAGACAGCTCTACCGATATGTAACTTTATCACTTTGCATTGTTAATTAACATAAGTAAAGTCTTTGTTTGCAGAGAGTGGGATAATGTTGTCAAGAAATCAGTAAAATAAGTGATTAATAACAGCTGCAGGGCCAGAGCCATGAGGGTTTGTGGAAAGCTGCTAGGAATATTTCTATTTCCTTTCAGCATGCATTCTTGGAGCAGGTGCTCTCTGTGATCCTAATTTCTAAAGCAGTGCTCACCTTTTAAGTATTACCCATCTTTCAGGACTAAACATGTGTTTTCATCCCAGGTACTGAAGTTCTGAATGTATTCAGCACCGAAATAATCAACTATTTAATCTCTATTTGGTGGCTGTCAAGAGGATTAAAATCATCTTCACGTACAGTCCAAGTCAGCAATGATTTAGTGCTTGATGCACTCAAGGCACTTACAAAGCCCTGAAACCCCATGCAGCATTGGCTGTGTGATCTGACACCTAGAGGGTTTTTTTAGATTTGTAGTTATGATTGAAACTACAAGTCATGGCCTGCGCTAGCAAAATAAGTTGGACTAAAGCCAGGGGTTTGAAATTTTCTGAAGTGAGCCATTGCATTAAAAATATGTCAGATTTTTATTATACCCTTAGATTTTGTGCAGCTAAACCCAGCAAACATCAGAAGTCTTCTCTCAGTCCCTACACTATACATTAAAACCTCTTCTCTCCAGAAGTGTTACAGCTAAAGTGCCTTTGAGAGCCAAAGAATGCTTTCCCACAGCCTGCACAGGTAGCACCAGCTACTGGAGGAGCCAACTGCTCCTCACCCTTTCTAACTGCACAAAGAGACCTGGTGGAAAAGCACTGACACCTGATCCTGTAATTAACAGCTGCCAACAATGAACAGATCTAAATACTGACATTTCTTAATTCTGTTACCTGAAAAATCACCCTGTTCAGGTTTTGGCTGTGTTGCATTGTCTGAGCATCTCTGTTTCCAGGATAAGGGTTTTAACTCTGGATAAGCCCATAGCAAACAGGGCAGTGGCTGCAGGGTGGAGGAGGAGGGGCATGCATGCCATGGCTGGGCTCACAACATGGCAAAATCTACTACCAGCTCTGAGACGTGAGCAATGCCTTGGTCCTTGCTTGGGCACACTGCAAAGGGCTAACAAGGGTTCTGACAGCAAAGCTGGAGTCTCTCCTTCAGCGAGACTCTTGGCTTATGTTTGGATGGCCTGTTCCTTGCAGGAGTGGATGTAACTCTTAAGTGATGCAGGGCTGCTCAGAGGACACAGGTCAGAAGCCCTGGAGGGAGACGACCTATTCCTCTGCAGCAGAAGAATGGGGACAAGCCATAGCATCACCCTCTACTGCATGCAGGACAATTAAATACCAGTTCATTAACAGAGACATGAACCTTAAAGCACAGTCACCAGCCCACACCATAAGCCTCAGGCAACCCCTCTGCATGCAGGACAAGAGTCAGTTCTGTTTGTGGAATAGGAGATGGCAGAAGCTATTTCATGCTCCCAGACAAACATGCTAACAAGCTGGCCCTTTCAGCAGGCAAAGCTCGCCATGCCTGGGAGCATGCCAGCGGCAGCACAGGGTGAGCTGCAAGACACACCAGAGGCATCCCTCACCCACTGGCAGTAGCCGGTGGGGCAGGCAGATAGCAGGCAACACGCTTTCCCTGCCAGATGCTCAAGAGAACAAGAGACAGCTGACAAATCCCAAGGAGGAGCTCCAGCAAATGGAGCTAGAATAGACCTGAAAAGACCGTGGAGCTCAGTCAGTGCAGGGAGGCTCCATGAGCCCAGGCCATCACTGGCCACAAGCAGGAGCAGCCTCACATTTCAGCTGATGCTCACTCACCTACTCTCTAATGATAATCTCATTCTAGTGATTTACTATCCTTTTAATCGGACAACTTCTCTCAATACTTAGCATAGTTCATATGTTGTACCCTTTAGGTTTACTCTTCTTTATCCTGTAGTTGTAAGCATTAACTCCCTTTCTCTTTACCATCAGTTTTTTTTATATTTGCCAGTATACCTCCTCTCAGTCTTCCCTTGACTGAAGGGACCAGAGACCTTGCCACTGTTCCTAGGTGGTTATTTTTTCCAGCTGTGTGACTACTCCCATTCCTCTTACCTGGACATCCTGCAGCAAGGGGGAATCAGTTTCAGCACCCAAAACAGAGGAGCAATTGCCTTTATCCTTCTGTCCCTTAGCACTTCTTTAGGTCGTTATATCCCCTTAACCCACCCAGTGCTTACTGGCTTTTACAAACCCTTTTCCTAAGTGAGTTTACCAACAGCTTTTTAAAGACCCCAGCAAGCACCACCTGGTCCCATTTCACAAGTGCTCAGCTGGTGCACAAAGAAGCATAGGAGCAGGCACTGATCAGTCTAAACAAAGTGCAGCTGCTGAGGGTCCGGGGGAGGACCCAGCAGCTTGGCACAGAAGCTCCCAGAGGGCCCTTCTTTCTCAGACAGGGCAGAAAACTCTGAAGGATTTGGGAAGCATGTCTTATCAGACTTAGGACAGGAATCAGTCCTTATTTAGTATAGCAGCGTAGGAAAAGAATACAACCCTGTCATTGTTTGAAGAAAGAGATAAATATAGAATTAAGACAAGTACCAAAAGCTACAGACTATGCTGAACTTCCTCCACTCCTTGCACTAAAACACCTACTGCAAGGAACAACAAAACACAGCAACCAATACAACTGCAGATGCTGATATTCAAAAACAAGCTATTTTTCCCTCTCTTAGCCTAGCATAAGAAACAGAATTTTTAACAGGAGACAGAGAAAAAGACTCTGCAGCTTAACACTGACATAACCTGCCTAGCTTCTCTCAAGGCATAGTGATGGGAGCTTCTAATGAAGTCCCCACCCTCATTTCCAACCATGCTTTCACCTGGTAGCAATATATAGTGCAGTATATGGGTGTTGGTGTTGGTGAACAGTGTGGTTGTTACTGCTGACTGGTCATCAGTATCTTGGCCTTCATAAAAAGAACTGGTGCTGCAGGCTTGTACAGGTATGTTGTAAAGGGAGCCCTAAGATTGCTCCTGTTCTCTGAATCTGGCCAGGGTCAAGAGACCGAGTGAAGCATTACCTGACTTGTAGTTTATGACACTGAATTAACTGTAGCGTCAGGTTACTTGTTCTGAACAGTAAGACTTATTATTTGATAATCTGATCTTTGAATGAGGAGCAGCTTTCTTTAAGCATTGCATCTAATTAAAGGAATTCTTATGAAAACACCAGAAGTACCAATTATGTAATTAAAGCTTTCCTGTTTACATGGAAAATTGCTATGAGACTAATGGTGCAAGAAGATGAAGGCTTTAAAGGGTAGAACCTTGACTTTTAAGCTCTGTTAAAGAACATGAGTCATCTTTAGGAATGGGATTAAAGTAAATTTCTGCCTCTGTAGTAGACCTACTTTGTAGTGCTCCTTTTTTCTCTGGCTTTTGGGTGTCTATGCTCAGAGGCAAGCTAGAAAGGAGAGCAAACTAATGCTATCAAGGCAGATGCCTGCAGAAGCCTCTCTGTTGTAATTAAGGGCATAAGACCTCCATGGCAAGGAGGCCTGTACCAAACTGGTCAACTTTGCCCAGACTGTCTCAGTCCCACAAGTTCTCTCTAGTTCTGTGCACCGACAGCTTTCCTTCAAGTCCTGTGGTAGTGACTCCAAACCAGTCGTAGTCTGAGATAGGATGTTCTTGTTCTGAACTTACTGGCATGGAGAGGGGAAAAAGAAAATTCATGATGAAGAATCCACTTAATGTTTTGTGGCCATCTGCTGAAAGTTTGTTGCACAATTTTTCTGGTATTGCATTTGAATTAGCACTTGTTTTCTACATGGTATGAGGTACCTGTTCTTTTAAATGTTATTCTGTTTCAGAGATTTGTAGCAGATGACCTTTGTTTTAGAGAATCTATGACTGTATTCTTGTTAAGCCTTGTTTTTCAGCCAGACTCAGATTACGCACAGATTTACTGGTGCTGAAGTTTATGCCAGTTCTGAAGTGAGCAGGACTCCTTGTGGCATGAAAGGTCAGGGGCTGCCCAGGGTGCCCTGCCAGATGGAGGTCTTGGATGCCGCGCATAACTCTGGCTGTTTTGGGATGAGGGCCCGGTACTGTGAGACAGACAGGCAAAGGATGCTCCACTAGGCAGGTTATAAAGCAATTAATAATTGAGCTCATGGAAGTATAAAATAAATGTGTAAAATATGCAGTGCTGTTAGGGTGACACACCACTCCTGCTCTTCCCTATGTCCCCCGCAAGCTTCCTGCCTCTTCTGTGGCTCATGGCTCCAGCAGCTTGCTGCAGATCCTCCTCTGCCCTTGAGCAAACTTGGAGACTGCAATAACTGCCCTTGAGTCTCCACGGAAAAAAGTCACCTTTATCTTGGTCTCAGCCATCAGATCTCATTTCCTCTTCTGGTGCTGGACCCGTGTCTACAGCCAACATGCAGCTGGGGATTTGCTTTCCTGCTGCAAGCTGTGGAGTTTGTACTCTCTTCTCACCAGATACAGCATTACCCGGGGAGGTATTAATGTGCTTCAGTGTTTTGACCACATCAGCTTTCAGTTCAAGCCATTTCTGGTGAAAACAAAACCAAGCCTGCAGTGAGAGAAGAGGGCAGGGAATTGGTAAAGCTATTTTGTTGGAATAGACAAGGTCTGAGGGCAAATTGCAAGTGGGATTGTGGTTGCGTGAGCAATAAAGACATGCTATCATTTCCTTAGAAGCCTCCTTGCTGGGTTTAGAGATGCAGGGCTGCTCCGTATGTTACTCACAGAGACAAAGGCCTGTTGGAGATGAGTTATGTTGCACACAGTCCTGAAACTGCACTCTAGAATGAATCAATTCTGAGCCACAAAGTGAAAGAAAAGCACAGAATATTTATATGGTGTCAAGTTTATGCCCTTGAAAGTGCAAATCCCAGCACTGCGGACTGGTGGGCTCCACAGACTTCAGTGAGGATATATTGATGCAGACCAACTGAGAGCAGCAGCTTCATCAGCTACTAGAGAAAATGCATGTTCCCCTGATGAAGTAAGTGCTATTTGTCTTTCTCAAGTTACAATCAAATACAGAGGCAACTGCCAAGGGACAATAGGCAGGCTTCATTTATTTTTTTCAGCCCATCTTATATTTTGCTAATAAACCACAGTTTAAGTATGGCCTTGGATGGCTGTTAGGAAGTCTACTTATTTATCTGAGAAACAATTTAATACTTTAATGAGTCCAAATTGCACATGGGTACTATAAATTTGAGCTCCTCTTTTCAGTGTATATGACCACCATCCTGATTACACATAATGACAGAGTTTGGGATAATGTTGATGAAAAATAGTGCCCATAGGTAATTTTGGGGTTTTTTTTTCTAATTTTTCCTAGCATGACAGCATAACCTGACAGTCTTTAAAAACTATACAAGCTTTCCTGTAATTTTCAAAAGTTGTGTAGGTTTCTGCAGCTGTTTTTTAATGGAAATCAATATAAATAGTTCTGATGGTGTTAAGTGCAAGACAGAAACAAGTTTGTGCATGACTGGAGACCTTAGATTTTATTTGTGAGATGTCACTGACACCTGGGGCTGATTGCCCACAAAGAAATGACAGTGGGTCCTGCTGGCCTTAGTTCCTGTGATTGCCTTCATTTCCGTGGCTAAGCTGGGCTTTGTTCTGAACTTTCTGTTGGTCTGCTGTAGCACTACTGAACAGCCGTGGCTGAGATCCTTGTGGGATTCAGAGAGCTGATGTTCCACTTGTTCCACCCAAAGAGTTCATCCAGACACGTGGGCTTAGAGAATTTCCATGGCTTATTTGTTTAGGGACCTTTTGTGGGAGGTAGGAAATAAGGCTTTTATACAGTGTCTGAGGTAGAAAGGGGGTTTAAACCTATGCCACCATGCTAATTAATGTCAAAAAGACTGATTTGCTGCCTCTGCTTCCACAAGCCAGACCATGATGCTGTACCTAAGCCTGGGAGTTGGTCCACAGCCATGGATGGTGCGGCAGGCAGGTGAGAGCATGATAATATTTAATCTATTCTCCTCAGTCTTCTTTTTAGCCAGCAAAGTAAAATCTGTGTCAGCACTCCTGTTTGCATTGTGTTTTTAGGCATTTAATTATTCCCATCTATTTCAGGAGTCATCAGTGCACTCTGGTGTGTCTAGCCCCTGAAGTCAGTGCATAACTACCTCTTCTTTGGTAAATTTAAACAGATGCATTATCTGATGAAGTGTTTTTTGTGATTTAGAAGCAGCAATGTGAATGAGCATGGAAATCAATCAATATTGATTATCTCAGTTTTTCCTGGGCTTAAGAAAAGTGTTCTGCAATAAGGGACTGCAAGGTTTCAGTGGTTCTAAAGCATGTCTGTCTTTTCCCAGTGAGAAATCAAAGTGAGGGTAATTAATTCTATTGGCAAGAACATTAATTTTGGAGCGGTGATGACATGGGCATCAAAGGAGGATGCAGCCTTTCCCATAATGTATTGTACTAAGTGTATGCTTGGCAGTAGTTGAGTTTGAATTACCTGCCTTAGTTCTGCCACTATTATTTATCCAAATCTCTTTAAACACAAAGTGGTGGCAAAGACACCAGTGTGGTGTACAGGGTTTTGACTGCCGCTCATGGGCCACTTGTAACATATTCACATGCCAGTATATGTGTTTTTCTGGCTGTGCAGTAGGAGCAATTGAGGCTCCTGAGGACTGCATGCAATAAAGAAATGTATTGAAAAGGCAAGAAATACTGCTACCTCAGTCTTCCCAGGGAAAACAGTGCTCCATGGTTCCTGCAGTGCTTGCTATTGGAGGTAGAAGTTAGACCAGGCATGCTTTTTCTGTATTTACACTGTGCTTCTGTTTGTCCTTGAAGTTTGCAACATCCCAGCCCCTCACTGCATTGAGTAGGATGGATAGTTGTGCATTCTGTTGTTGCTGGCCTGGAACGAACTCTGCTTTTCTGCTGTGCTTTGTGCAGGGTCTGGCTGCAGAAGCAGGTACAGATTTAATGCAAATGATCAGCTGAGCTCTGGTGGCTTTGCATAAAAAAAAGCTAGGAGCAGAATGGGTTACCACATCGTGGTGACAGTCTCTCTCTTCTCCATGTCTCCCTTTTGAAACAATAAAAGCTCATTTCTGTCTTTAAAAATAAAAAACCTCTATAGATTACAGCCTCATCTGCATGCCAGCTTGCGCGGCTGCAATAGTCTGAGCATTTCTTTTATTCCAGAGGCTTAATCTAAAACCCTTCTGATTTGTTGTGACTGCTCTGAAGAAAGCCCCCTTTGAATGGGTTTAAGGTGCCCCTATTGGCTCTTTAAACCTTTAAGTCTTGTACCTGCAGCTGCCTGGGAAAAAAAACTGGGTTGCTAAGTAAATGCCACAAAAGCCTGGCATATCCCATGTCTGAGGACGGGCCTGGATGGGGAAGACCTCCTCTGCCTCCAGGATGGGGCACAAAGAAGGTCCCAAGTCTGGAGAGCTAGCAGTTGTTTTGGGAAGCTTCTCAGCCTGGAGGGGTTGCAAAGGCAGTGACATCCAGAGCAGGGGAGGGGCTTTAACTTGATGACAACTTGGGTGGGTATCCCTTTCTGGAGCTCTTCCAGAAGCTCACACTCCTCCCTGGACACTGTCATGTGTTGTCCGGGGATACAAACCCCAGACACATTTGGGATGCAAACTTTACTGGTAAATGAGAAGTGACTTTGCACTGGGAAGCAGCTCTGTGGGGCACTGTGACCCTGCTGCCACTGTGCCATGACAGTGCTTTGTGTGGGATGTGTTTGGAAGAAGGCACCCCTGGCACAATTAGGCTCAGTTAGTTACTTGTATGAATACTTCAGATAATCTTGCTTTTGTCCATGGCCAACGTTAATATCAAAAAATGAAAAAGCAGATTTTGCTTAGAGCTCAAAGAGGCTTTTATTTGCTCATTTATAGAGAAAACGTGGCAGAGATCTTCACACATGCAGCCTCTGTTCAGTAGTTGTTTCTATTTTTTGTATAATGTATCATATTTACACGCAGTATCTGCATCAGCTGAGCTCATGGTCTTCTGCAGAGATCTTCCAAAAGTGAGTAGTTTAAAAGGGAAACCTGACATGTGCTGTCTAGACCTCCTCAAAATCTTGTCTCATCCTTTTCCTCTGTTTAAGATGAAGACAATGGAATTGAGTGCTATCCATCTGCAAATATTAACAGTTCTGCAACTATAAAACTTGTTGCTGATGTGAAAAATAATCTCACTATGTTCATCTTTGCATCCCCATTTTCCTGAAATAATTCACCTGGGGATGAGATACTGACACACACAATGGCTGGTACTTCTTCATCTGTATTTGAATCAATTCCAAAGTTTTAAGTTAGGATTTATTTATCTTCTTAATGTTGCTTTGTCAAAATGCTTGTCTCCAGCTATCTCGTGATTTCTCAGCTTGTATTTGAAGTCTGTTACTAGCTTGATTTTGTGAACTTTGTTTAATGCTTCTTTGTTTACATATCAAAGACAAAGACCACATCGCTTGCTTACAAAGCTAGATGTAATCTTGAATCCTGCATTAATTCTTTGATCTTGGTACTTCCAGTGCAGCGTAAAACAACAAACCACAGCATGTTCATTAAGATAGAGAAGTGATACCATTTCCTGAAAAAATAAGATTTTATTGCTTGGTCTTCTGAGGGGTTTAGTGAATGTGAGATCTATTAGTGCACTGCATTAAAAGGTCACCAAATCTACAAGGCTGTTTATGAAAGAGCACATTCACCACTTGAGAAAACAAGCTGCAAAGCAGAACTACCTCTGTGTGCAGCCTCAGCGTCAGCCTTTCTCCTGGGGATGAAGGGATGCTGGCAGCTTGGGGAAGCCTGGGGATCGGGAACCAGTAATAGGAAGGGCCTTTGAAGCATTTTTTTTATCCCACAGGTTATATATAAAAATGGCTAAAAGTAGTAAAGCATCTAAAATCTGATTTATAGTGCAACAAAGCATTAGATCATGCTTTTGTTTCTCCTGAGAAGGCTTAGCCGAAGAGGGAAAGGGAAGAGTAAAAGCAATGCATGTATGCAATCCAAGTCATGCCTCACAGCACAAAGCTTGTAGACAAGACCTTGTTCCCCATCCTTAATTCAGGACTTTAGCAAGTATTTCTTTTTTTCCAGCCATTAGCCTAACTATGCACATTCACTCATAGCACGGTCTTGAGGGAAGAAGGCTATAAGTGCTTTCAGCATCGGAAGAAAAGCCCGTGATTTCTCTGTAGCTGCAATAATTCCTTCCACAATGTTTGTACCAGTGATGGAAGCCACAAATCCTCAATCCATACTGTTACGCTAGTCCAGGGTCTGATGGCACCTAAGCTGGTGATTAATGGTGTGGTGGCGATCAGCAGCACAGTGCAAAGGAAGCAAACCTTCAATTGCTGTTATCCTGTGTCCCCATGGGAGAGCAACAGGGCAGAATGGGCAGGAAGAGCTCTTAAGGAGGATTTCTTTGAAGTTTCCCTTGGACAGCTGTAGACAAAGGGCAGGATATGCCTGTCAGCTGAGTGCTGGGGGTGGGATGGGAGACTGGGAGGGACCTGATGTCGCCAATTAAAGACTGGACGTTTCTTACTGATGGTTGAAAATCCTATGTTAATGTGATTACTTTTTATTTTGTTGCAATAATGGTAGTGGCTGGAGCCTGGAAGAGTAATAAAGCCCCTGTCACTTGAGAGCAGGCAGGGATGGGGCTGGCAGTGATGCATTTGCCTAATGACAGCTGCCCTAGGATTCCCCCACTTGCCTTCACCTTTGGGCTTGTTTCTATGTCTTTATGGATGATGAACCCTCCAGAGGAAATGGAAACTGCATATGCAGCCCCGACTCCTTGCCTGGAGAGTCACTGAGGAGCCTTCCTTCTTGAAGGCTAGGAAATGCCAGCAATGGGTCTGTATGATGAAGCCTGGACTTTGGGAGCCAGTTTCATGATCGGTTCTTTTGGCAGTCTGAAGTTCACGATCAGTTCTCTTGTTATGCCATAGCTTTCCCAAAATTTTCCTTCCAAAACCTTCAACAAGAGAATTCAGATGTGAGTTTTGGAGCTAGGCTGCATCTTTTCTAGATAAGCTGCAACTGTCCTCTGCTTTTGTTAGACGACAGAGTTCTCCTGCAAAAAGTCTATATTTGACATAAAGCCAGTATTTCATAAGCTTGAAGCGTATTTGGCAAGCATAAGGATGCTGCATTCATTGTTATTCTAAAGAGATAGCAGATGAGAGAAGATGCCTGCATTAACAAGCTGAGTTGGACAGCTTGCCATTTGTAGCTTGCTTAAACTAATCAATGGCAAGGGATTATGAACAAGGCTTGCTGAAAGGCTGAGGATTTTATTGGAACATTTTGAAATGATATTAAAGTGAGGCCTATAACAATACTCCTGGTGAAATGTAATGCTTCTTAAATACAGAGCTGTGATGCAATTCATCACAAAAATCCACTGGATGCCTAGGAGCTTTCTGTAGCCTGAATCAGTGCTGGAGCTCCTGATGTACAGTAATGTGGCTGTGCCTATGAACTGAGAATTTTCTTGTGTACTGCTCTGTTGATGTGATTTTGCTTATAAGCGTCTCTGGACACATTGCTCTGGGTACTGAAAATCCAACCCTTCATTTTTCATCGGTCAGCTTGGACAAACATGAAAGCATTCCTGTGTTTCGTTGATCAAAATGCAGCAAGGATGTGACTAGAATGGGTGACTGGTCTGTTTGTCACGATGCTGCTTCCAGTGGTACAGTGTACCAGATGTTAATGAGAGGAGTGAAAAGAAAAAAACAGAGCCAAAGATAGGCAGGGGAAAGTTGCTTGCATCTCCATCTACTCCTATCAGCTTTATTTTCTGTCTGTTGTGCAAAGTACTCATCCCAAATTAGGTATTTTTCTGTTTTATCATGTAGCAGTTGTGGTTTGGTTTTGGGGTGTCTTTTTCTTTTTAATCATCATCAGAGGAGAAAGGAGAGGTGTAACAAATCGTTTGACTGCTCCCTGAGACCCTGTAAGAGCAGTTACAGCGCAACATGTGCAGACTTGGCCATGTGTGCTAGCACAGAGGAACCTTCTACCCCAGAGGGCAGCTGGTTGTCCCATCTCTTTTCACTCCTGATCTACTCTGATCTGGCTAGATGTCATCTGGCAGTGACTATGAACATGGCCCTGTGTTGCTCAAGAGTGGCCAAACATTAGTGACATTAGTGTTGTACAGCAACAGAGCTGTAAGCGGTTGCAGAAAGGAGTTTTTGACCCAGCAGGTTGTCCTTTTCTTCCTTTGAAACAAATCCACACCCATGGAAGGGAGTTTAAAACTGACATTGCCTCGAGTATTTCTTCCTCCAGGGGGATTTGAAGTATTTTTGACTATACTAAGAATATAAGATTTTTCTTTTTAGAGAAGGAAACTCTTATCCTGGTGTGATTTCTTTTTTTTTTTTGTTTGTTTGTTTTGGTTTTGCACAAAAATCTTTCTAAAATGATTGAAATGCCTCCCTTGGAGTGCTATTTTATCTTTGCTTCTTTTTTTTTTTGCCTCCTGCTTATTTATGGCAGCAGCTTTGTTTCTTCAATAAACAAGGGCTACATTTTTTCTTGATTTCATCAGGCTCACAGCACGAGCTGCTCAGAACCAGGTCTGATTTGCTGCACACTCTACCAGAAACAGTAATCATGTTGAAGGGTTGAGGTGTAGATACCATTGTGAAGTGGGCACAGACATCTGAACAGAGTTGTTACCAAACCACCCCACCCCCTTCTCCGACATATGCTAAACTATCTGGCATTAAAAAGCAATAACAGGAAGGAGTTTTGACAAACATGGGTAGTTTTTATTTTCTCCTTCTCAAATCCAGTCCTGACTCTCAGACAGCAATATACTGCGATCTCAGAGCTGTGGCCATCCTGAAAGCCATTAGGGTAACTCCTTCTAGCTTTATGACTGTCAGGATTTAACCCAAAAGTGCAAATCCATGGGTTTCACTTAAGAAGTCTGCCTTTTCACCATCAACAGCCATGCTTCAGCCCAGATCTAAGAGTTACCTGTCATATATGCAAGGAGAGCATCAAACTCCTTAGCCTCACACGAAGCTTACTCTCCACTGCATTTTCCAGAAGTTATAACAACATTGTTCTACCAAAACGTATTTATTGTGTGTTTTCCCAGTGCCGATAATATGCAAACCTTTGACTCATCTGCAGAGAATTAAAATTAACCAACTGCAGCTGTCAAGTGTGAGCCCTGACACCCAGGCACATATGTCTCTCTAGTCCCTTTTTTTGCTGCATTTGATCTCCCAGTGCCCATACTGATGGATTTTCAGGAAGCTCT
>WAAB01001446.1:132397-145425 GCA_013389865.1 Piaya cayana | reverse complement strand
TCCTGCTTATTTATGGCAGCAGCTTTGTTTCTTCAATAAACAAGGGCTACATTTTTTCTTGATTTCATCAGGCTCACAGCATGAGCTGCTCAGAACCAGGTCTGATTTTCTGCACACTCTACCAGAAACAGTAATCATGTTGAAGGGTTGAGGTGTAGATACCATTGTGAAGTGGGCACAGACATCTGAACAGAGTTGTTACCAAACCACCCCACCCCCTTCTCCGACATATGCTAAACTATCTGGGATTAAAAAGCAATAACAGGAAGGAGTTTTGACAAACATGGGTAGTTTTTATTTTCTCCTTCTCAAATCCAGTCCTGACTCTCAGACAGCAATATACTGCGATCTCAGAGCTGTGGCCATCCTGAAAGCCATTAGGGTAACTCCTTCTAGCTTTATAACTGTCAGGATTTAACCCAAAAGTGCAAATCCATGGGTTTCACTTAAGAAGTCTGCCTTTTCACCATCAACAGCCATGCTTCAGCCCAGATCTAAGAGTTACCTGTCATATATGCAAGGAGAGCATCAAACTCCTTAGCCTCACACGAAGCTTACTCTCCACTGCATTTTCCAGAAGTTATAACAACATTGTTCTACCAAAACGTATTTATTGTGTGTTTTCCCAGTGCCGATAATATGCAAACCTTTGACTCATCTGCGGAGAATTAAAATTAACCAACTGCAGCTGTCAAGTGTGAGCCCTGACACCCAGGCACATATGTCTCTCTAGTCCCTTTTTTTGCTGCATTTGATCTCCCAGTGCCCATACTGATGGATTTTCAGGAAGCTCTGAGATGGAGGTGAAGTCCAACAGTCTGCACTGCTCCAGATTCTGCCTTGTCAACTGGGTGGGAATTTTTGGCCACACACAATGGAAAGCCCCATCTTTGCCCTGTAGAAACCTGGGAGCAACTAAGCTCTTTCCACCTACACGCACACATACTGCAAGTTGATGTGAACAGACTGAAATGTGACCAATGCTGATGCTGTTGGTTCTGTGCAAGCTTGCTCATGCTGTTTATTTCATGCTGCTAGAGAAGGTTGATAAGGAACAAAAGTGCTTATATTCTCATGCATATGTTGAGGCTCTGTCTCTCAGCCACGCTTTTGCAGGGTGAGAGGGGTTGTTTTTTTTGGTGGGGTGGGTGAGCTGGCTGAGCTGGCTGGAGTGTGCCTGCAGCCCATCCGGGTGAGATGTGCTCTTGTTCAGTGCCTCTGGTCCTGCCTGAGGACTTTGGTCAGGAGAGGATCCAGGAGGTCATTTACTTTCCCTGTGTCACAGAAACATGGGCAGCAATTCCCATTGAACTACCTCATGAATTGTACAAGGTTGAGAAACTCCAAGCCTGATTTTTTTAATACAATCTAGTATAGTATTTTCCACATCCTTTCTGATATCTCGCATCAGCCTGGCTGCTGGCAGATCTTCCCAGATATGGAGACAGATCAGCAGAACTCCATTTACTTCAGTGGAAGGCTGCCAGGTGATGCAGCTGAGGACCTGGCTCTTCTATCTAAGCTGCAGCTATCATGCTTATCTAAGCTTATTGGCAAATTTTGCATGAATATTTTGAGAAGTAGTTTCCTTGTATGATTCGGATATTTCTTGTTCCAGGAGGGGCTGGAAATGCCCTATAGCAGATGTTCTGGTGGCAGAGGTTATGCTCACATTCCAGGTCTGGACTGACCTTGAAATAGCCAAGTGAATGTGAAGAAGAGGACCAGAGAAGCTTAATTGAAAAGTCAGTCTACCCAGTGGCTTGGCTTATAGAATCATGGAATGCTCTGGATTGAAAGGGATCTTTAAAGGTCATCTGGTCCAACCTTCTTGCAGTAAGTAGGGACATCTTCAACTACATCAGGTTTCTCAGAGCCCTGTCCAGCCTTATCTTGAATGTTTCCAGGGACAGGGCACCCACCACCTCTTTGGGTAACATCAGCTGGGTTGAGCATCACAATTAGCAGCAGCAAAATCTAATTTTTCGAAGGACGAGATCTCATTTCTCTTTCTTAGTTCCTCTACTCTTTCACGTGATATTAACTGGAGAAGTCTGCTCTGACTTATATCCCGCTCCCATCATGGATGTTTACCCTGTCTTGAGTTTCCAGAGCTCTGCTGTCCTTGTGTTTTTCTAGCCTGTGTAATGTTTTCCTGTGCTTAATGGAACCCCTTGTTAGCCTTATTAATTACTGTTGTACTATTTAAAATAAGTTTATCTTGTTTTGACCAGTCCAGACAGGGGTTTATCCTTAGGGCTGTCTATTTTATTTCAAATGTGATATAGGATTGCAGGGCCAGATGTTCTGCTTGGCTGTGCTTGTAAATGCTCTGAGGATTTTTGTAATCACAAATAAAGAAACAGCAACATTTGATCCGAGACATTAATGTGCTTCACATAACAGCCATGTGAGAAGCGCTTCAAGCAATTGCTCTTCAAAACAGTCATTATTGAGGATCTGGAAAGTGTTGCTTGCTGTGGGAAGAGTTTCTTGTACAGCTGTAGTGTAACACACGTGTACATTTGGGTCTGCTTATGTTTTAACAATATATTAGGTGATAATGAAAACCACATACATTCAATGTACAGCATTGTTAGCTGTTAAAATCCGCAGCCACACAATGTGGAAGGCCTGATTTGTTTTTTATGTGCAATTGCTGGTTTATAAGATTTAAGGGTGAATTTTTTTACCTGTACTTGCACCAACCCCAGCTATTTCAGGGATGTTTCTTCATTAATGTGTGCATGTTTCACAGTACATTACTTATGGGCTGACTTTTCATGGGTTTATATGGGTTGTAATTATTTTCCTATGTGACATTTGCAGCATATAAATGGGGCAGACTATCTGCCATGATAAAATAATGATAAACTATCTATTTTCTTATGTACTGTGTCTAATATTAGATATTATAATTTTTATTTAAAAACAATTTACTTCTACTTTCAGCATAGAGTTGAAATTATTTATGCAAAATCCATTGCCAGGTCAATGGTAGAATGAGAAGCTAATGTTTGTGTTCCAGTCTCTGGTATATTTGCCAATCCTGTGTAATTATTTCAGTTAATGAAACATAAATCAATCAATAAAAAACTGTTAGTGAGTCTTAGGCCTGCCCTGGGACTTCAGGGGGAGAATTGGGCTGCTATTGTGAATTCACTGTAACAGCCACCTGAAAAATAGGTACTGGCACTGAATACCCAACTGAAGTTTGATGCTGTATTCTTATCACTGAAGGAGAAAGCATATAACAGAAGCCAGCAAATGCTATTTGCAACTAGGCCCTCAGTTTTGATACTAAGTTATCGCATTTTTCCATGGGTTTTTGATCAATGTATTAATAACAGCCTGCCCAAGGAGGTGGTTGAGTCACCTTCCCTGGAGGTGTTTAAGGGATGGGTAGACGAGGCCCTGAGGGGCATTGTTTAGTGTTTTATAGGAATGGTTGGACTTGATGATCTGATGGGTCTTTTCCAACCTGGTGATTCTATGATCCTATGAACTGTTTTCCAGCTCTTTTGTCTCTGGGCAGACCAGTGCACGATCAACTAAATGGCCGAAATCCCGTTTTCATTAGCACTCTGTTCTGCTGGATCTAACCTAGCCCACTGTTTTCTGCTTTTGCATTTGAGTTTTGTTGGACGTCCCTTCCTCTGTGTCAGAGTTGAGGTGGGTGGTAGACTACCCCACAGTGCTGGTGCTATGTAGGCTGGGAATGTCAGGAAAAACCAGGACCATGCTCATTGGGCATCTCCTATTTGCCAGCATCATCCTGCTACTTCACCTTTTGTGGATCATGAGCCAAGAAAAACTGTGATCCAGCTTCCCTTGCCATCTGACAGTCTGGCAGGGAATATATAATGAATTCAATCTTCACATCTGATCAGAAAAGCACATCATCCCATGCTCAGGCAGCAATGAAAATGCCTACATGGCATATGAGGGTTGTGACTTGAAGAGTTTATGTTGAAATAAGCCTCTGAGCATCTCTGCCCCATTTAAAGGCATGTTCTTCATTCCTGCCATCAAGAGGGTTTCTTTACATTACATGTGGCAGCTCTTAGCTCATAATTACAGGCAAGGAGTTATTTAAGGCAGTTCAGCCCCTTTTGTGTTACCTAAAATAATTTCAAAGTGTGCATTTATCCCTTCAGAATGGGTGTGATTGTTACAAGTGTAGCTCTGAATAACTCCACTGCAACGCATGCTATAGCAGTGTAAAAGCTACCGTAATCGAAGAATAAACTCTCCACAACCCTCTCCAGTGCCACTTGCTGCTAAAGCTGCTGTTGAAAGGTTGAGCCTGCTCTTTGCTCATAACCTCACTATAAAAGGAGAAGACCTTTTTGTGGCAATTTAAGTTGTGAAAGGGCATCAAATTTTGAATCTTGGTCATGATTATTGCGACAAAACATTTGTTTCCATCACACCCATTATTCTATGTTTTAAGTATGAATCTGTTCCCTGTGTGATTCCAACCCCATCCAAGCTTTTCCCATAAAAATTTCTGTGAACGTCCCTTGAAATACTTGCAATAAGATTCATACCCACTTCTGAATTGGAGCTTTAAATCTTACAGAATGACACTTCCGATTGCTCTAATGCCTGGAATTTAGTTTATAGCTAAAGAATGAACCTCACATACGCATGTTTGGCCTGAAAATCAACCCAGATTTTTCCCTTGTGCTCAAGTGAGGGAAGGGAGAAAAGCTTTTCAGAGACCATTTTAGGAGTGAAGAAAGAAGCAGCTGCCTCTCCATGCTGCTCTTCCTAATTCGCTGGGACTCTCCACCACAACAATGTAGTGGTTCGCCATTCTGCTTGTCCTTATCTTCCACAAATCCACAAAAATGTCTTTTATGGGCTGTGAAGTCTTCCCACACAGAAAGCTGGGGAAATTAGCTTAGATGGAAGGAAGAAATCCGTGGGGGACAGGATTGGTGTCAGTTTTATGGGACTGGGAGAAGATATTTGTGCAGCTTATGAAGTGGAGACAGTGCTGTGCCTTGCATGGATCATGTTGATCTTCATGCTTGATCATCATCGTTCTTCCTGAGCTGTGTCTTGCTTCATCTCAGGCTTCCCAAATGAAGACTTTACAGCACTGTGCTGCTCTTCTGGCTCACCACCAACTCCTAAAGACAGATTAGAAAGCTGCCTTTTCTCTTTATGATTTCACGCCTTGCTGCGATGTAGGCAAGGAGGACAAATTGGTCACTTTGTGCTGCAGTGCACTACAAAGGCTGCTCAGTTGGGCATTCAGGTGTGCTGAAATGACTTGACATGCACCTCTAGTGTATTATCAGCTGTGCTGTATATGTTCTGTATGTCTTCAGAGCTGCTGCAGTGGTGAATATAATGGGATGGAGTAGTGAGAGGAGTGGCAAGTCCCCCAGGGTGTCCTGTGAGTGCTAGAGAGCACAGTACCAAAAAAACTCCACCAACAAATTAATTCTGCTTTTTCACTCTGCAGTCACTTGAGTCTAGATTTTAGTGTCAATGAAGTCTTTCTAATAGACAGTGGTTTCCCCCTGCAATTAATGTTTTATACTTCTCTTTCATATGATCACGGATGGAAAGGAAGCTTCAGGCATGATTTTAGTTTGTTCAGTTGCAAAGGGAAAGCATTAGAAGAAAATTACTTTCTCTTCTTAACTTATGGCAGGTAACATGAAATTTGGAAGGGAAGTAAGGAAATAAACAACTATAAAACATTTTGCAATGACACTTGGAGTTCTGGAGGGTTAAATAGGCCGGGACTCAACAGATATTCCTTTTCTTAGCTAGCAGAAAAGCAATGGAAAGGAAAATGGAGATCTTAGAAGCTTTGGTTTCATAGCAGAGTATTCTGACTACTTTATGAAACATGGTGCAAGACCAGGCTTTTAGATAACATAAGCAAATGTGACATTTTCTAAGGTTTTAAGAATGCACAGTTTTAAAAATATTTTTTCTCCTCAACAAAAGGAGATTTGTGACTTGACAACATATTCCCACTACACCTGAAGGCCAGATCTTGATAAATTGGAACTCTTTAGGTTTTAATTCATCTCTCTGCCCACAGAAAGTAACATCTTTCAGTTAAGCAATATTTCACAAGAGCTGAGCTTATAAACAATATGGTCAGAAGATAAAGATACAAGGATGAAAGGGAGCTGGTAGGGTATTTTTATCCCTGTAAGTTTCCGTGTGAACAGCTAAAGGAGGATTTGCAAGAGTGAGAACAGTGCTCAAGATCAGGCCCTCCTCTGTCCACCTTTTGGTCCTAAGAACTGTGAAGTTGTGGTTGTACTGGAGTTTGACCACTTCATTCCAGCAATATAGTTGTCATAACATGGATCTTGACAAAGAACATCTCAGATTAGCATAATTATATACTTCTAAGTAGTCAAAGGAATCTATGCAGCCAGATAATCAATGAATTGTGTAAATGCCAATACTACGGATAAGTAAGTTTAGTTTCCGTGGGCTGCCCCTTCTACATTGTCCCAATGTGCTGCTGTAGGAGAGAACTCCTCTTCTAGGAACAAAGTGGGTCATCTAGGTACAAAGTGCAGCAAGACTAATGTCAAACCAATTAAAATCACTGCAGTCTTTTCATGCTGTTTCACAGGTTTAGCTCATCCCATTTGGAACTAGATGATCTTTAAGGTCCCTTCCAACCCAAACTATTTGATGATTTCTGAGCACTATGAAAGTGTTGTCGTTAACCGTTTTTGCAGAGACCTGGCTCTGGGGTCAGTGTTGGCTGAGCGCAGCAGCTGATGGGGAGAAGCATCTATTCCGATGGGTCTTAGATGTTTGTGGTGATGTAACCTTGGATAGAATCATAGCATGGGCATATAGCCAGAATGTTTTTTCTCAGGTGATTTTATACCTCCTGAGAAGCATGTGCTGGGGAACCCTGATTTATTGCAGGAGTTGGCACCACATACAAAACACTCAACATTGTGTTAAAACAATTCTCACAACTAGTCTCTCTCAGATGGTGTTTCTGTTTGCTGGCAGTTTGGTGTAATTCAGATGAAAAATTATCACAAATTTTTACATGCTGAAATCTCCCTGTACTTTGGCACAACCTAGGAATAGCTCTGCAATGCTAAAGTGGCCTGAGAGCAGAACCAGTGCTGTCAGGGGAACTGATTTATTGCTAGTCATAGAGCTAGAGATGAAGTAAACCTGCAGCTTTAAGACTTCAGTTTCAGGATCCTGAGCCCATGATGTTTGTGCCAATACTTGCCAAGGGATGCTGGGTGTCAGACCTCATCCAGAGGCTGTCCCTGGAATTGGTGCTCTTGGGGACAGAGACAGCCTTGACAAGGCTGGCAGTGCGTGGGGTCACAGCTATAGAGGCTGCGGCTTAAGTGCTGCTAATTCATTTGAGGATTGTTAGGCACAGCCTTTGAAGGCTTTTGACCTTTTTAGACCTCAGATTTTGGGTAGTGGAGCTCCACATCTGGTCAGAAGTAATATAAGTGTTACCTTTCCCTCCCCTCTCATCTTCTATGGCACCTTTGATGTGTTTGGGCAGGAAAACATCTCATTGAAAGAGCAGCAAGACCTGCACTGGTCTTTCTTGTGGTTTTCTGTCCTCACCATCCATTTGTGGGGTCTCTGGCACCTTGTGGTTTCCCTGCTATTCGTGGTCACTTTGATAATCCATATATTTTCACTTTCTCTCTGACTTTCTCATCTGCTTGCACTCTTGCCTTTCCCTCCTTACCTCTCTGAAGCATCACTGTATATCCATTGCCATCTATGCCCAAACCCCTCTTCTCCCCAGCAGTCAGGTTGCTCAGAGATTTACTGCTTTGGTTATGATTTCTCAGATCTAAATTTTCCTGATTCCCTATGCTAGGAGTGCCAAAGCTTAAAGCTTTGCTGTGGTTCACTGCAGAGACAGGAGCATCATGCCGACTTTAACCTGAGGCATGGAGCACACTGGGGGAGGGAGAATTAGCAGGTGGATTTGTGGGCTGGGTTCAGAACTAGCCTGAATGTTTGGGTTTCAGGTTGTTCAGGCTGCAAGGTTGGTAGAGCTGAACCCATCTGCAGAATTCTCACAGCCCCAGTGTGGTTTTACTGTGCACAATTTCTCCCAGAGGCGCAGACAAATTCATAGCACGTCTTAAGCCCCTTCCTAGGAGCTGTACATATTCCTGTAGCTCTCTGAAAAGGCACGTCATCTCCATCCCCATAGCTGCTGCTGATGTCTCCTTCCAATTTATTTTCAGTTGCTGTCACTGCAGGTGGCACCCGCTGGCTCCCCTTCCAGAAGGAACGAGATGTAATTATTCCAATTTCTTTGAGGAGCCTGTATCTCAGAAGGCTGCACCACAACTTCTCCAGTCACCGCAGCCTTGAACTCTTCATGGCTATCGTGTATGCAAAATGCATTTCCTCCTGCCAGAGGCTTGAAAGCTCCTGTGCACCTGTTACAATATCATTCTGGTGCATCTTTCATTGTGTTTCATGTAAGATTAGAGCTTTTCTACCTTGTGATACAATTCTGCCTGAATTAGGAAGCTTAGCTCTCTGCTTTTTGTTATACATAATTTAAGTCAATGACGTTTGATGCTTTGAAAAATGTCTCTGAGGATGCTGAGATGAAGTCTATTAACAGGTGTTATTTGTAAAGTATTTAAATTATCTCAGCTCTGTTTTCCCCCAGACTGTCTGGATGAGTATCTGACATCTGTCTTTTGTGCTGAAATCCAAAATACCTGAAGTCTTATCTGGAGAAGCAATGAGCAGTGGTGGACAGAACCTTTTCCAGAATTTTGTGTCAGGGAGAAGCAGACTGTGCTTGGCCTGTTTTGAGGCAGTTTTGTCAAAAAGGACAGTTACAGGAAAGCATTAAAATACATAATATGTAGCAGAGCAGCTCCCTTGGTGCAATCTATTGAGAATCAGCCCTCGAGACAAGCATGAGGTACTGAGGGGAATGGTTTAGAGATCGGTTGGAATAGTTGGACTCGATGATCCAGCGGGTCTCTTCCAACCTGGTGATTCTATGATTCTATGAAATGTAGCCTTTGTAATGTAGAGGTGTCTGCATGGCATCTCCAGTGTGTCCGAATCTCAGTGTCTCTTTCCCAACCTGCATCCTTTGGCACATTTCATGTCTTTCACTGATTTTCTTTTCCCACATTCACCTGGTGATGAGTAGAACCTAGCCCAGTGCTTCATCTATGCTTTTCTGTTCCTGTACAACAGTTGCACAGATCTTGAGAACTCAGCATATTTTTAAATTGATGAATCCTTCCTTTTTTCCTAATACCCAATGAAATTCATGGGTGCAATTTTAGCTTTAAATTTAAATTTTAGATTACAGTACACCTTGGTAGCATTATTTCCTTGTATAACACCCCTGCTTTACTGGTCTGTCTTTCCTAGTCAATTTTTAACAGTGTTTTCCAGTATAGTACTGGCCTGAGTGCCAGCCCACAGTTTATGGCACAGCTGAGTTGCATTGATCTCCAGTGAAAGAGTTCATCCATCTCTATCAGCATCTGTGGACATGGTCTCAGGGCACATTTCCTTTCCTATCAGTTTGTGTTCCCTTTTTAGGCATTCCTCTTGCTTCTGCTAATTTGGCTACAGCTTCTTAGAAATTCAATTTCCTTACCAATGGCAGTTGCAAAAATTGCTTTTTTCCTCTGTCTCTTGCAACAATCTCTGTGGCATTTGTTTTGAATTTTTGATTTATGTTGCTATATTGGTTTCCAGTTTTCTTTCCTGAACTGATTTCAGTGTCCATGCCAGGATTATCACCGACTCCTCTGCAGGTGATATTTGCATTATCAGAGTTCCAGCAACTTGACATTTCCAAAGTGCTGACACCAATCTGATCTAATCTGCTTCTCCCACCATGCACACCAAGAGATGTTGGTTTCATCTCAGAAGAGACCATCACAAAACCTCTGAATTGAGAATTAAAGGTTTGCTCTGAAGCCAGATGGTAGGGAAGATCCCCTCATGTTAAGTTACTATGCTGACAGCACCTAGCATCCTTCACACACTGAAAGCTCGAAGCAGGGTGAAGGAAACCCCATTTGTAACTGCTTGGAAGTGTTTAATAGTGAGATTTGTGTCTGGAAACAAAACAACCAAACAAACCAATTTGCTTACTTCTTGGCTATCCAGGTTTCTTGCACCTCAAGAAGAGCGTAAAGACAGCTTTTGTTTGCTGGGGAATTTTGTTTTGTCTACAGTATTTTATGCAAAGCACTGTAGCCTCAGCCAGCACATTGCTCAATGATGATGCTGGTTTTCAAGAACATACAGGATAAATCCTATTCATTTTAGCCTCTGGGGTGAATTAAAAGCCTTGCAGTCTCCTGGGGGGTTTGGTTGGGTTTGGCTGAATTCTGTTGTCGTGGTCTCTTCCTGAACTAGGAAATGCAGTATGTTTTAAGACAAACAACAATAAACTGACAGGGTCAATAAACTGTCAACAGGCTGACAAATGCTGGTTTAGGATTAGCTTGTTGTGTTCAAACAGCCCAGACTCTCACATCCTGGGTCTCAAACCAGTCAGTCAGAGCTTTCTGCTTAAATTTCTGCTTGTGGCTGACAAGTCGGGCGAAGCTGCCAGGGCAGATGGCAAGACCCAATCTAATCTTTCCTTGAGTGATTGAGTCTTGCAACCAATTTTTTGTGGTTTAACCTATATTTCATTTCACATCTTGCAAAGAAAGTTGTCCATAAGTTTCACTTAAGAAAGAGCCCTTTTCTCACCATATTTGGAGCCAGCTGGATGTTACCATTCATTTCCCTGCTGAAATTAATTGAACTATTTTCACGGCAAAGCTGTAATGTGCAGGAGCTCATGCTTTGCTGCACATCACAGATTTCATGTGCTTCGTTTAAAAAAATCAGTACTTAATGCTACGTGAATGATTAATGGTGCGTTCAGTAGCTGGATCTGCAATGCCAGACTGCAATGTGTTTTGTACTGAAATGCCTATATTCATTTGTTACTCCTGTTAGTAATTTGTGGGTTTTTTTGTATTTATAATATGAAAGCTACGTTTTTCCACTGGGAGATAGGTGCAACTGGAGTTGGCGATGTTACTGGAGTGAAGGCAATATTCTCGCCTTTTTAGTTGGTTGACTGCAAGTCTTTTCCACCTCGAAGGATTACTATTAGTTTGGTTTTTTTATCTTGCTAGGAAATGTCTTGTAGCCTTTGAAAATAGGAACATTTGAGTTGCAGTTGGCATGAACTGAGAAAGCCTTTATTAATGCACCGTTCTGTTTTTCCGCAGTAACCTTCATGCCCTTGGTGTAGGAGCAGGAGGCAGCACTAGTGGGCATCAGCCAGTTGTGCATGCAGGGCTGAGGTGGAGCTCTGATCGGGTCCTGTAACAGATCAGCTCTAATTCAAACTCTGGCTACAAATCAGATGACCATCATGCCTGGCTGTGACAAAAATCAGGAACTCCAACTACTTTGTTTATCGATAGGAAGAATTGCTGTAAATTTGCTTCAGGGCTTTTTTTTCCCCCCCATAAAGACCCATTTGTTCCAATAAGAAACACTTTGCTTCATGCAGCTGAAACCATAAGTAAAAAAAGTAACGATGGAATCCAGTGCATGATGTTATTTATATAAATGTCTTTCACATTTCTGTGGTTTCTTCAATCTGGAAAAGCAAATTTGCCCATGTTTTCATTTCCTAAGAGGAGATAAGAACCCCACTCCCTGGAAAAAAACCCACTGAAATGCTCAGCCTTGATGTGTGCTGCCTTATAAAGCACAGCTATATGTAAACCACATAAATGGAATGTAATTGCAAGCTTCTGCTACATCCTATATATACCATGACCAGACAGTCTGGTCAACTCTATCCAAACCAGGGATTTGTGGGTGTCTGGTCACCTCTCTCTACCCCCACTGGGCCCTTACCCTGCCTCCTTCCTACTCCCCAGCCTCCTTTTGCATCATTTCCCCATGGTTAGGGGAGACCTGGCACCTTGAAAGTAGATAAGAGCTGAGTGAGGATGGAAGGGAAGGTGATTTATTGACTTGGCAAAACTGCAGTGGTGTTTTTGCTGTAGCCCTCAGTCTAGCAGAAATGCTGCCATAAGCTGCAGATCCGTGGATGTCAGTGCTGCTGGGTGGCAGCTCTGGGTCTGTAGTAGGTGTAGAGAAGCCTATGCTGCATATTTCTTCCTCCCATCACTGACACACGTTCCAGTTTTTTTGTGTTTCTTCACTCTGAATCTGAGTCCTTCTCGCTGCATCTGAGGATCTTATATTGACCTTCCAGTACCTGAAGGGACTACAAGAAAGCTGGGGAGGGACTGTTCACAAAGGCTTGTAGTGATAGGACAAGGGGTAATGGGTATAAACTGGAGAGGGGCATATTTAGACTAGACATTAGGAAGAATTTCTTCATTGGGAGAATAATGAGACACTAGCCCAGGTTGCCCAGGGAAGTTGTGGCTGCCTCATCTCTAGAGGTGTTCAAGACCAGGCTGGATGGGGCTTTGGCAGCCCGATCTAGTGGGAGGGATCTAGGCCCTGCCTGTGGCAGGGGGGTTGGAACTAGATGATCTTTAAGTTCCCTTCCAACCCAAACTGTTCTATGATTCTATGCTTAAATGCTTGATAGCCAAACCAGTGGTACAGTTCTCTCTTCCTCTCCTGGGCTCTGCCTGGGATGGGTTAAATCATCACCTCTTGCTGCTCCAGTCTGAGAGCTGGTGTTTGAAAAGGGGCTCAGTCCTCCCCCGCCCTCTGGTCATGTCCTGTGGCTAGGAAATCTTACCTAAGATCCCAATTCTTTCACCTCTCTTCTTGAATATTCTGGAGGTGAATTATACCACACTTACACTGGTCTCAGTGTCTAAAACCATCACATGGAGAGCTTAATATTCTACCTCCATCTTCCCCACACTGTCATTTGCCTGTGTTTTTCTGCATGCTCAGCCTTGTCATGAGATTATTTGGCTCACGGTTATCAAGAGCAGGACTCCTCCTATTTTTCTTTTTTTCTTCTTTTTTTTTTCTTTTTTAAT